>JAZHYW010008895.1:0-21080 GCA_037355805.1 Ixodes ricinus | reverse complement strand
GGAAAGCAGCGAAGCACATGATTCGGTCATTACGGGAACGAAATCACACAGAAAACCGAGCGCTGCAGCCGTGTTGCCAGAGGATGTACGTGTTTACACCAAACCACATGAATTTACAATATTAATAACAACATAAACTTCAGAAATTTAATTCCTTTAGTTGCAAATCGTTCTCAGCAGTACACATCTGGAATATTGTGCAATGTTTACGCGCAAAACAGTTATTTTAAAAGAATTACTTTTGCGGACTACTTTGTGGTGCGTAGGAATGTTCCTCCCGAAGTTGTGAACCGTCCCTCAGCCTTTGGCTGCGCTCGGACGGAAGCTGAAACGAGGTATAGCGTCGCGGACAGCTTATAAAACGCAAGACGTCATGAGTCCCGCGCTTCCTAGTATCGCTCCACAGCAGTCGAGATTGCGGCGTTGCTCGATAAGGACGCGGAAGAAGGACCCCGTAGAGAGTAGCGTGAAGATAACAAGCCAGGAATAAGTTGGGCAAGGTAAAGGTGGAGAGGGATACGGGCAAGGAGGATGTGGGTGAAAAAAATTCCAAGTACGAAGTGTACGTCCGCGTTGAAGATAGTACATGCCCGGGGCGTCGTAACTAAACAGTGTTTAACTTTTAGGTGACTGGATGGAAGCGCCGAAAGACGGGGACAAAAGAAGTAGGTAACGACGACACGTGGCGTCGTTACCTACTTCTTTTGTCCCCGTCTTTCGGCGCTTCCTTCCAGTCATGAACAACCAACTAGCCCAACTTAACATTCTGTAACATTTAGGTAAGCCACCGCTACAAAAAAAAAAAATTGTAAAAATTTGTGACGAGTTAACGAAAAAAAAATTAGAGCACGCCCTAGCGTTGATAAGTTGGCATGCTTTAACTTCTTAGAGAGTTCGCGGTAAATAAATTGACACGATCTATCCAGGCGATATTACTACACATTTTAATTTGATTATGCGATAGAACACTGAAGGCTCTCCGGATGGTCTGCATTGGTCACCGACGCCTGTAGTTTTATCGACACAAAACAATGCAGCAACAAAAATGAGCTCGCAATAACGGACGTCCCTCAATAATTACCTTGAGATTTAATTCAATTGTAAATAAAATACGCAAATATTACTGTTGTTTCGCTCGACGTTTCAAATATATTATATATAGTCCGTTTCATTACAGGTTTGTAAACGGCAAAAGCTATGACTCCAATGGGCTAATGAGATTCTCGGCGTGGTTGACTTGCCGCGCTTGCAGCTTCCATCTTTTGCAAAGGTATGGTGAAACGGGGTAATGCCGGAACGTCCAGGTTTTTAAATTGGCGTCACTCCCTACGCCGAGAAATACTTAGCCTATAAATTGTTAAAACAGAAATGTGAAGCGTCAAGACATATCTCACTCGACGGTAAGACGCCATTGTCTGCTTTTGCTTCGAGCCTCGCACACCGAAGGTTCAAGGTAAAACAGTTTCTGCGCCGTCACTCGGGGTTCCAGCCGCGGCATCGAAGGAAGCGCTCCTCGGAGCCGTATTCGAGGACACGTTGTGGTGGAACAGAAGGCGCATCATGGCGGATGCGTTCTGGCCGACATCGACGCCCATGTTTTCGCTGAGCAGCTCCCACGTGACGACTCCGAGCACGGTCGACACCAGGGACAGCACGGCACTAGCCAGGACAAGACTCCAAGAGAAGAACGAACAACGTCCGCTCGAGCCTGACCGAGTCGCCTGTGCTTCGACCTGCGGCGGGCATGAATGCAGGGGATTACGGAAGGGTCTACGCCCTCCAAGAAAAAGGCAACATAATAAAAGCACGCTCGACATACTCATGTGACAATGAGCGGGTCGAGACCATGTTAAATTTATCCAGGATCCGTGAGGTCGTAAGATCACGAGTGGGGATGCACCATTCGTCCTTCGGGAGCCAGCTGCGCGTACCGACGGTCACCTGCTACCACAAGCTCCCCCGAGTCATACTTAGACCAGCTGCTTGAGCTCCCGTTCGCCACCTCCCCGTGGTGCCGAGCAAAGGCGTTGGGCTTCGAATTGCACGGTTCGGAGTTCGATTAAGGCGGAGAAAGATTTTGCGCGATCCGCATCCCGAATCAGCGCAAACAATATTAGAGAAACAACCACCAGCCAGCTTGTTTTTATATGGGTCAATGAACAATCTTCTCCTTTCGGTTGTTTGCTACCCGAAAAGTATCCTTGACGTTCACAGCCTACGAAGCACGCATTCGATCTTTGTTTCCTCCAGCAGGATATGGCAAATTTTCTATCGTGCTACTGCGACAGACGCGTACGAAACCAACAATCCGTACAAACAAAAAAACTCAAAAACGGCGAACAGTGGACTTATTGCTAAAGTACCCGAGCATCAACGAAAATGCTGGGAATGCAGGTATACGCTCCGCACGTGCTGGCCGCTGGCGTCTGCTAAAGCCACTGGATCCTGGGAAAGTAGCGCCATTGCCTTCCCTACCTGCTAGCCGGATACAAACAGATACTAACATACAGACGACCCAAACCTCGCAAGGCGATTGGCTAATCGGTCTACGTTGCCATGGGGATCGCCATCTTGGTCCATTTAAATCTTTGAAGCTTCCAGAGGGTCGTTCTAAACCAGTCGCGCCAAGATCACCATGGAGCATCATCGTACTGAAGTGTTCCTCGCCAATTTAAGAGTCTCTGGCACTTTGTATGCGATCAACTTATTAATCATGCCCATCTCCATTGATCTCTTACAATTATATTGTTCTTCTTGCGTATTTCAAGACAGTAAACTTATTTTTCAGTGCCTCCAAGCACCGACACAGCATCTGGTGGTGGTACGAAGGTGTACGCTTGTTTTGCCGGTGAGCGGTTTGCAAAATCTTGGTATACAAAAACGACTCCGTAAAGCTACCCGTCACCAGCGAATCTAGATCGGCTCACCAAGAACGGACGAGTCAAGGAGAAATCGCTGATTTCACGTACCAAGATGGCGACCACACAGGGAGCCTTGGCGTTACTTTCCCAGGATCCAGTGACTTTAGCGTCTGCAACACAAACTGTTCTAAACAAAATCCTAAAACAAATGGCATCTTGCACGCGCGTTCGCCCACACCATATTTTGGGTTTTAGAGCGCAGCTCTTAGGTGCCCGTTTCCGGCTGAGCGGCGTCGCCGTATTAGATTACTTGATTACTCGACGGCAAAAGTAATTGGACATTACTTAAAGAAGTAATCGTTACTTTTCCGATTACTATTATTGTAGTGAAGGCACATCTTTAAGCGCTCATAACAATGAACTACTTCCAACCTGTATATTTCATATAAGAAAAACCGGTTCCTCTTCATGGTCAAAGGCACCTTCATAATACGGACACAAGCATAGAATTCGTTTGAAAAGTTGGATGATTTGGGCGTTCGCCAGTGTGTGTGTGTGTGTTGGGGGAGGGGGGAGGGGAGGGGGTTCTAGATTTTGTTGGGCTTGAAGCGCGGCTGTCGCTCAAAGCTATGCGTCGCTCATTTTAATTGTTCACGTGGATGAGCTCGCATGTTATACAAAAGAGCAGCAGCTCCAGGATTTGAAACGGATCACGTGTAGTATCCATTAGCGGAGGAGATCCGTCCCCGACCACTTCTCAACTCGAAACATTGCTTGTCACAAAGACCACGTAGGAAAATGGGGAAATATTTCAGACGGTATTGTTATATTTTGCATCCGCTTTAGGCATTCTTCGGTTCTGGTTCTCCTACGGGCTGCGAGTAGGTACCCTAAGCAGGATTGTTTTGTTTTTATTTCTGTGTGTGTGTGCGTGAGGGGGCTATGTTTGAACGAAGGACTTACAAAGCTACATTCTGCTACCCTCAAACCACGCCGACTGAATGGCCTTCGTCACGCACTGTGGCTTCCCTGGGGCTTCCTACTCCCAGTCCCAGCTCGAAAAAAAAAACGGACATCCCACAGAAACTGTACATAGAAAGGGATTGACCTCGTTTCCTATAGCCCCGCCAAAATCTTTCTTTTTTCCGTTGGAAAAAAAGCAAATTTTATTTTTGCCATTTCAGAAAAAACAGCCGCGTGCTCGGGGGGGGGGGGGGGGGGTGTCCCCGTGTGAAAAATAGTAACGGTTACAAGTAATTTCTATTACTTCAAAAAAAGTAATCAGATTACTCTTGTGATTACTGCCTAATAAAAGTAATCAACTGATTACAAAATTACTCCAAAGTAATCGATTACAAGTAATTTGATTACTTGTAATGCGTACGGTACAAGTCTGCGAGCCAACACAAGTGTGTTTCGGGTTCACGCCGCTACAAAAGCTGCGCTCTGACGTCCAGCTGACCCCAGAGCCGGGTTCCCGGGAAATGGCTCTTTGACGTCCTGTTCTACCATATCCTCGCGTTCCTAATCTGCGGCTGGGGAGGATAGAGGAGGATATGCCCAAGCAGCACCACAAAGTGACTTTCGATCGGCCGACGGTTGGCCAGTGTCTGGACAGCTTGGCCACTTTTAGTTCTTGGCCACCGGAGACATAAACAAGGCCGGCAAGAGTCCGGCCACAAACTAGCTGTTTTTAGCTTGGCCGCCGGAGACATAAACACTGCCGGCAAGCGCCTGGCCAGAAGTGTTGATTTTCAACTTGGCCGCCGTAGATATAAACGCGCTTGGCAAGTGTTTGGCCAGCAGTGCTGATTTTCAGCTTGGCCGCCGTGAACATAAACACGGCCGGCAAGTGCTCGGCCAAAAGTGTTGATTTTCAGCTTGGCCGCCGGGGACATTAACACGGCCGGCAAGTGTTTGGCCAGAAGTGCTGATTTTCAGCTTGGCCGCCGGAGACATAAACACGGTCGGCAAGGGTTTGGCCAGAAGTGCTGATTTTCAGCTTGGCCGCCGTAAACATAAACACGGCCGGCAAGTGCTCGGCCAAAAGTGTTGATTTTCAGCCTGGCCGCCGGGGACATAAACACGGCCGGCAAGTGTTTGGCCAGAAGTGCTGATTTTCAGCTTGGCCGCCGTGAACATAAACACGGCCGGCAAGTCCTCGGCCAAAAGTGTTGATTTTGAGCTTGGCCGCCGGGGACATAAACACGGCCGGCAAGTGTTTGGCCAGAAGTGCTGATTTTCAACTTGGCCGCCGGGGACATAAACACGGTCGGCAAGTGTTCGGCCAGAAGTACTGATTTTCAGCTTGGCCACCAGACATAAACGGGATCGCCAAATGGCTGGCCGGCAGTGCTGATTTTCAGCTTGGCCGCCGAAGACATAATCATGGCCCCCTCTACAAAAAATTTATATCTGGCCAGATCTGAAGATTTCAGATATGGCCATATCAAAAATTGGCCACATATAACCTGATATAGTATATCTGCCAGATATAACCTCATAATGCCAGATATAGCCTGATATCCCTGGCCAAGTATGGAAATCCCAGATCTGGCTAAGTAAGGAAATTCCAGATCTGGCCAGGCATATCAAAAGGACACAAGCCTGAAATTAGCACTTTATATATTTTTATTGTCTACAATTCTCCCAAGTGCCCCGGCCCGCACTCGAGGAATTATAGGAACGGTGATCCTTCAGCTCCCTAGTGATCGCTGGTTTTGACCAATTCCGTGGTTACACAGTTTCGAGTGTAATTCGTAGTCACCCTAAACAAGCGTCCCATAGGGCTCAAGGACCTGTCATATCACTTTTAAAATTTCTCGTCAATGACAGCGTTTATAATACTGTGCATTCTGTTCAACCTTCAACCAGGCTGAGGCGCCGAAATCTCTTACAATATTATCATTCTCGTGATTGTTGTTTTAGCAGGAATTACTTAAAAGCCGAGAAATCACAACCACCAAAACCGGGATTTAGCTCGGATTCAGCGGAGCTGTTTCTAGCATTTTGAGCGTTTCTAACTTAATATCAGCGTCTTTGAAGCTGTACGAGAATGATAATAATGTAAGAGATATGTCTGCAGCTCATCCGGGTTGAAGGTTGAACAGAATGCACAGTACTGACATTGGCCAAAAATGTTAAAAGTGATATGACAGGTACTTGGGTTCAATACGACACTTGTTCAGGGTGACTCCGAATTACACTCAAAACTGTGTAACCATAGAATTGGTCGAAATTTCCGATCACTAGGCAGCTGAAGAAACACCGTCCCCCTGATTCCTCGAGTACGGGCCGAGGTGCTTGGGGGATTTAGCAAATTGTCTATTCCGGCGTAATGTTAACACTTCAAAATAATTAATTCTACATTGAAATCCTCGTGAAAATTAGCACAAATAATCTCAAACTTAAGCTTGCCAAAGCTGAAGTTTGGGATTATTTGTGCTAATATTTAGCATGCGAACAATGAGTCATTCACATTTTGCTAACAAAGTAAATTTTTAACTTTTTTTAACTTTTTAATATATTGAAAACCGGCCGCCAGATAAAGCTGTATATACGCCAGATAAGGCTGTGTATACGCCAGATAAGTCTGTATATACGCCATATCAGGCTGTATATACGCCAGATACGTCTGTATATACGCCAGATAAGTCTGTATATACGCCAGATAAGTCTGTATATACGCCATATCAGTCTGTATATACGCCAGATAAGTCTGTATATATGCCGTATATAATCATATAATGTTTGATATGGCCAGATATGGCCCAGATATAAGATTTCCATACGGGCGGCAAGTGTATGGCCAGAAGTGTTGATATTCAGTTTCGCCGCAGGGACTCCCATAATCTGAACTTTCATCGCGTTGACGAAACTTTGGCATGACGACGGGCAGCGAGGAAAGCATCATGAGCGAGTGGTTGGCAGAATTGTAGTGCGTGCATCGCACGAACGCTGTTAGCGCAAGCAAATGATCACCATTTTCAGTTTTTTTTCGTTAGACTTGAAAGGCTATTGTCTTAACTAGCACTGTCGTGTGATATGTTCATTTGGAACATTACCAAAAGTGCTAAAATATTGTGCCGTCGTTGTTCTTTGAAAATAAAATGCGAAAACAGCGCCGATGTCATCTTCGCGCTAACAATATCGCTCTGTCGCTGCGCGGCACTCTTAGCGCCAATACCACATCCGCGATTTTTCGGTTAGTGCTCCACATATTTACTCCCCGACTGCATTCTAAGAAAAAAAAGTTGTAGTCGGGTGCATCGGGCGCACATGCACCCTTTTTTTGAAAGACTAACCCTCCGTTACCCAGCCAGTGATTTGTACACCGACCATGAGCCCCCTCCTCTACCTTAAAATCCTATAGGTGTATCAATGCACCCAGCTTAGTACACCGCCACGCTAGCCACGCGCGCCCCGATCAGCTTGTGCTTGGATCGGATAAGATTGAATATTTCGGGCTTTTAGGGGCAAAGCTCCTTAGGGTCTAGCCTTGTCCATTCGTCCGGCGTCCGTGCTCACATCGCCTGCCATCCCATCTGTCTTCTTAAAAAAAAATGTTTGCGCAGTCGACAGGATTCAAACCTGTAGGGGAGACCCCAATGGATTTCTAGTCTATCACCTTAACCACTCGGCCACGACTGCGGGACGAGTAGGGGGCTCTGAGATGTAGTAACTCAAGAGCTGAGGATGTCATGGATGAAACGTTGCATGTAGCCGCTCAACGTCTATACAGGAGAGGGCGCTGCGGTCATATGCGTATATAATCGCGTTAAACTTTGCATGCATTGGCTTAACGTTTATAGACGAGAGGGCGCTGCGGTCAAATGCTCAAATGCGTATATAACCACGTTCCATACCACACATTCTCTTTCTGACATGGACCGTTGACTTAAGCGGTGGAGGTGCGTTCCCACGGCTTCTAGCGGATCCAAGCTGATCCACTAGAAGAACCACTGGCTCTGCATTTCACCAACCATAAAGCAGTAATAATGAAGTCGAAACGCAACCCGGAACTCAGCACTACCTATGAGCAATAAAAAAAATCTGCACCATCAGCACTACTTATGAACAATAAAATCAGTATCTTCGCCCCAATCAACATCATTCACCACGTGGAGATGTTGTGATTTTGTTTTTTGGAGGAGCCTAAACATGACGTCTCTCATATATTCATTAAGCTTAAGCTAGTGTCAATAACGTTTTAAATAGGTGCTAGGGTAAATATTTCCTGAGCCAACGAAAGCTAATAGCTTCGGCTAAAACCGCGACAAAAACGTTCAAAATTGAACTACACGTTAAAGAAAAGGAAAATTAACAAGGCGACCTAGATGGGCAGATCGCTGGTTTTGCTCTTGGCAACGTGGTTGTTGGCGGGTGGCGGGCAGCGCTGTGACGCTCTTGACGCTATCGTGGTGATTGACGCCAGTGAGGCTCGGTGTACTAGAGTGAACTAAATGCTCACATTCAAGTCGCAACGATGAACTGCCGGCGCTCGTAGACTGCCAACAGGCGCCAAAAGGTTGCGATGCTGCGCGGGCCGTTGCTGACAGGCGCTGCTGCGTAGAGTACGCCTAGCACGAGAACGTTTTCGCGTTCGCACAGCAAAGGATTCTCAACAATAAAGCAGCGTCCTGCATCAACAGCAAGCTAACGCTGCTGGAGACTCCCACGCTCAAATTTTAGCAGATCGAATGTGGTTAGTCAACGTAGTCGCGGTCAACGCAGTCACGGTTAATTCTTCATTTTATATGATAATGTGGGTTATATGGCGCAAAATTTAGGATCTTCAGGCTTCCCGTTTTTGGGGCCATTTTTGGGCTCGAGAGTTCCTTTGGAAGTATGGAGCTGTCCTGTTCACTCGGTATTGACAGCAGAGTAGACGCTATGCTTGTTTCAGGCCAATCGTGTCTCCTGGTAGGATCACGTGACTACAGTCTTCAAGAGAAAGAGATAAGGCAGAGCACGGCACCTGCCTGAAGGCGAAGGCCACGGATAACATCCACTGCACTATCAACTTTGGGTCGAACTTTCAAGAGGATATAGGTCACAAAGCCTCTCGTTATGTTCATTGTTGGGATGCCCCTGAAGATAAGCTTTTGTGAGCGCAACCCCCTTTTAACCTTGAAGGAGCTGTTACTTTCCTATTCCTTCTCTTTTTCCCTTCTCTTCCTAAGCTGAAAGTATGGAAGAATGTGCGAACTCGCCGGACCAATCAACCGGAGACTTTTTTATTACTTGACTCCGCTCTCTGGGCGCGGGTAACGTCAGGAGCGCGATCACGTAGTAAAGGTTTCCCGGATGACGCAGTAGCTTTTTCCGATCCCCGGGATGCCTGCTTCGTGGCCTAGTTTCTTGTGTGCTATGCTACGACCTACGGGGCTGCCGTAGATTTCGTCCGCGGCAACGTATCCAAGGCTACCAGTATTTGAAAAGTCGTACGCGTATATCGGCAACAAGCGATTTCTTCAAAGAAGCCTAAGAAATTATTGTGACGCGTTTAGTGTTCGTTCGGCAAATGACGAGCAGAAAGGGGTCCATTAAGATTCAACACGATGTGGCAGACATCGTCGTCTCGTTTTTGTGTGGTTGATCTGCAGTGCCCATATTGACATATATCTCGGAATACATCGTTCAAGTCCGCGAAGTTTATGGTTAGTGCACTGAACCCGACTTGTTGGAAACGAGTGACCGCTGTTTTACGTGTATTCTTCAAGATTATTTATAGAATCAGGCACTGTCTATTCTCCCCGCAGAGAGGAAAATAATTTCCCCGAAATTCTACCCGCAGTCGCCTCCCAATAGCTGGATGAAATCATGCGACAACTACCGAAAAATACTGACTTTCTTGTTCTCCCGGCATTTCGTGGAAACATGTTTCATAGGTGACTTTTCGTGCATACACGTTTCATGGACACTTTTAGTCGACACTAACATATCACCGACACTCGCTACGCAAATTGCACGCTGCAGGGACATTTTTTTGCGGGTGTGTCGATCACTGGCCGGCAGCCCCGTCCACGCGGCTTCGCGGCGACATTCTGCGACGGCTCAATACAGAAATGTTAACCCGCGTGGCCCACCCTACAAGAAATTTGCGGCGACAATCTGGGGTGACTTCTTACCAAAAAACAAAAAAAAGGCTAATCATAGCTGTTTGTAAAACAATCTGTCAATGATACATCCTTCGATGAACTGATTGCCACCGCCAATGAGAGGCGTCTGCGGGTAGAATTTCGGGGGAATTATTTTTCCAGCTGCCGGGAGAATAGGGCAATGTAACTAAGAATTACCCCTGTTCTTGTTTGCTTTGCAATCTTCTCAGCTGTATAAAAGCTTAGAAATACCTTTTTACATTTCGCAGAGCGCTTGCACGTTTGTACTTTTCTACGGGACATGCTGTGCGTAATAAACTTCTAGGAGATTTGAAAACAAACTTCTGTGTCTGTCTTCCTGCCCGTTTACAAACACCTGCGCGAGTAAATTTTTTTACGGGTTTCCTTCATGTTTTAAGTAGGTTAATTTAGTTCGGGACATCTTTAATAAGTTTTAGATATCCAACCTTCCACATGGTGCCCATTTAGGGTTAACGAATAATTTGCCTGGGTGCCAGATGCTAGCTTGAGAGCGATTCATTTCAACAAGCATTGGTCAGCGAAGGGAATGCCGCGGCTTTGCTTCTGCTAGAGCAAATGAGCTAGTCCTGCCTTTCGTGGCTTGATCGCGTCTGTTCATTTGCTTGTGCGTGATATATTCAGTTGCAAAGTTCGGAAAGAGCTGATTGTGGCCAGTCATCCTTGACGTCACGACGACTTGGTTGAGGTTTCGGAAAACCTTCTAGTGTATTGTGAGCCAAGCTCTTCAGACCATCTCGATGATACATAAACGAGTGAACTTATGTAGAGCCTTGGACGTCGTCAACTTATGCGGTAGAAAACTGGAGTCGTCGCTTCAGTTGGATTACAAACAATGCTCGAGAAAGAGCGGTATGTGTGTATGTATGCGGGCATATCTTTTTCAAATGACAACCCGCATGCGGATATTTTCTCATACGTAAACAAGACCTTGGGTAAGTGATTTTCAAGTACCGCTAATTA
This sequence comes from Ixodes ricinus, assembly GCA_037355805.1. NCBI lineage: Eukaryota > Metazoa > Arthropoda > Arachnida > Ixodida > Ixodidae > Ixodes > Ixodes ricinus. The sequence continues at coordinate 10,117 of JAZHYW010008895.1, read as the reverse complement.
TTTGAGCAATTCGTTCATTTTTGTTTTGCTTTAACTTTATTCAATAAAGGTAAAGCAGCCGTTCATTCCAACATTACTTTTAACTTCTTGATGCGCTAGTGGCTCCAATAACGACATTTTTACTGTAATAGCTTGTATTACCCTGTACCAGTTCATCTTGCTGCAAGCTGTACCATTTGAGTTACAATAATAAAAAATATCAACAGTATCAGTAAAAAAATCAAGCTGCTTTGATTTCGGTAAGCATGACGTGAACCCTTCCTTGACCGAAGTGTTTTTCTTGTTTTATTTTGGAATAGTACAAAGAAGTCAATGCACATGTGTTCTTTTTATTATCTAATGGGAGCACATGCAGTGCTTGCAAGCTTCTCAGATTGACAAGCGTCGAATGAAAATATTGAGGTTGAAAATTTGTCGCGATTCTTCTATTTTGGTTTTATTTTAACGCATCCGCTTCCACTACATTCCGGGAGTATCAAACTCCGTACCGGAGGTACACAGTACAAGTTTTTACACATTTAAGGGAGTAACATGGGTGTTGTAGCAACTTACACCCTCGGCTACACACTTTTATCACCCTTAAATCTAGTAATACACCCTCATAATTTTACCGAAAGGGGTGCTGTTTCGTGTTACACCCTCCATGTAGTGAAGGGTGTAGAAGAGGGTGCTAAATAGATAATACGAAAAGGGTTTGGAAAGCTTCTATACGGCTCTCTTTATAATGTACAGGTTAGATTTCTGCTTGAACAGCAACAATTGTTAGCAGTCTTATTTTTATGTCAGTTGTAATTTACGCAAATAGCTGATAATAAAGTGCCTCTTTTGCATACAAGTTTTATGTTTGCAAACAAAATTTTATATATGAGTTCATATTTAATTTTCTTACAAGTTACTCCGTACTCAGAAATTGAAAACCATGGAGAAATGCTCAATACTAGCATTTTTTACAAATATTTATTGCTGGAAGTGCACAGTAAGAAAATCAGTTAGCCTCGAGTTTATATCTGACAGCATAACATGAAATAAAATAAAGTAAATATTTTCACAAATATTCATGACGTGCTGCTAGAACCTGTCACATGACCATGTCAACCTAGGTAAAATATTCATTTGAGAATAAGATTACATGCACAATAACTCACACACATAAAGAGGCAGAACCCATAATAAACCAGTCCGAGACATCCCGTACAAAAATGGTCTATGGTCGTCTATGAAAAAGTAAATGGCATTCTATCACCTCCTATAGCCCTGTGTGGTCGGCCTTAGAAATCCATAAAAACGGCTACAGCCAGCTATAGAAAAGTCTAGGTCCCTGTGTCTAAAGTCAGGGAACCAATAAATTTTCTTTACCCGCCTATAGAAAATTCTACGGTCCTGAGTCTAAAAACTCAGGGCCACGCTTCAAATAATAATAATAATAATAATAATAATAATAATAATAATAATAATAATAATAATAATAATAATAACAATCGTATTAATAATAATTAATAATAATAATAATATCAATAATAAATAAGTTTGTGTTTATAACTGTCCAGGGACATCCAATTGGTCTTCTTGCTGGCGCAGTTCAATAGAAAGCACAAACAGACGCTTGCGCGCGCGCAGGCACATACATACACGCGCGCGCACGCACGTACACACGTATTCACACGCACAAACGCATGCCCGCGCGCAGACACACACGCATGCACAAGCACAGACGCACACACGCATGCACGCGGACGCATCCACGCGCGCTCGCACACAGACACGCAAACAAATACAACGGAGGAAACGTTGCTTGAGTTAGTTTCGGTTTCGGTTCACACAAAAAGAAAACCTAAAGTTTAAATAAAACCTAAGATTTACTCACTTTTTGTAATGTTGTACATTATTATTGTAGTGACATTCTTATTGTTACTAATATAATAATAATTTGCTCAGCATCGTTTAAAAAAAGAAAAAGAGACTCTTGAAGACCGCGCAAGACCATCGCTATTGCAATCAGCTTCCGTTGAGCTCGGTTGAATGGTCGTTGGAGTTCAGGAGGATTCGGAAACCTCCTTTCTTTTTACGTTTTAGCCGTTTTAGCGGATATTTTAGATATCTTCCTTACGAATACCGTGTTCAAGAATACCAAGCGATGACTGAGAGCTGGGAGACGCTGCGTCTTGCCAACGCCCGTAAGTTCAGGACGGCATGGACGACTCGTGCAAACGCCGGTAAGCAACTTTCTTTTGTTTCTGCGAAGTGGGCTGCTGTTTCAAACTTTGTCGTGTACCGTGTGCTTGCTAAGCTATGCTTCATTTTAACTATGCTTCTGCCCTGCGTTATTTCGTTATTCGAAAAGAGCGTATCTTCTTCGAAACCTGTGGCTCGCTCCCCAGTGTGAGGAAGATTGCCGTGCGGCGGAACTGTGGGCATGTTCTGGGCGCCGTCCTCCGACACTCCTCCGACGACGCTTTTGCGGAGCGTTCAAGTGCCCTCTGACGGCAGTTCAAGCATTCAGCCGCCGTCCCAAAGTGTTAATCACAGGTCGTGCTAGTTCTGACGTCTTGTCCCAACGGCCGCTCGCCACCGATTTGTTTCGTAAAGCGGGAGCGAGAAAAACGTTACAAGAGCGAGCAGAATGATTTTTTTGCCTAAGCTAATGCCTGTGCCGTAGAGACGCGCGGTCTCTTCGCGTTTGCCGAACCGGCACACTTTCTAAGTTTACGGTTGTGTGATGTAAAACAAAGAAGAGTTTAGATGTCACGTTTTTTAGTAGTGGCGAAAGCCCTTACAAAAAGCAGAGCAGCTAGAAAAACCAAGAACATAAAGAAAGGTAGAAAAAATGAACTTAAACGCCTGAATGAACTTAAACGACCTGAATATTCTATGGAGTTGAAAGACTACCACCGTACCAACTCACCCGGTTATTCTTTCTGTCAAAGAATAATAGCCAAAGTAAGAAATAAATAAATGCCAACTGTTAATTGGTTATAAATTCGTAATTTGTGCAGTGCAGCCCTACCCTACTGTACTCTTTTTATGATATGAGGAAATGTGTAAATGTATAGGACAGTTCATAGCAACCATTTATGTCCAACCCATTTTAATTAATCGTTTCTCAAGAGCTCGAAGTTATACAAAAACATGTTCTTCATAAATTAAGCCGCACCACTGAATGTACAGTAGCATGTGACTTGTATGTTCTCAGCAAAAGAAACTTGTATGTATGTTCTCAGCAAAAGAAAAGGATGCATGCAAAATGCGCCAATCATTTTGTTTCCTCTCTGTTGGAACTTCTTTCAGGTACACACAAAAGGTGGGTGTCTATGTCTAAAAGAGTGGAATTGACTTTTCCTGTAGGGCTGGAAGGCCTGACTCAATTTGGCTAGCGGCTTGAAACCTATGGGAACCTGGGGAACTGCATCAGAATAGTGAGAATGACACCCACCTTGCACTTCCTCAACGATGGCACCGTGAGGAAGGGGAGCTGCCCTAAAGTGAATGCGATGGCAGGTGGGTCGTTTCAGTGAACCCCTATACAGATGATACCAAGCAGAAAATTATTAAAAAATGTATTATTAAAAGCATGGAGTGTGAAGGGGACGGACAAGAAGGAGGAGATCAACACAGCGCTGTGTTGTGTTGGTATCCTCTGTTCCCATATTCTTCGTGATTTCTTTTTAATGATTGCCTACCAACTGGTTCAGTCATCAGCACTATAGTGCTGATGATTGAATCAGTTGGTAGCCAATAGCATACTTTTATTGAATATAGTCAATACAAGTATGCTGCTATTTATTAGTATGCATTAACAATGTGCTTACAATATAATCCCACAGTCATGCATTAATGAACAAAAATAGAAACGAGGATGCAAGCTAGCTATACAGGCTAAACACGAATAATTTATTCAAGACGGGTTCTCAGGAAGATGACACAAACGCAGAGAAGTGTCAAACACAGCTGAGTTTTAATGGGCAAAAAAAGAATAGGCGACCCAAAAGAGGAAACGTAGGGGAGGACATGAAGTCACTCTTTACAATTTCTCTTTGCTTACCACCACTTTGCGAAGGGAATTCCTTCCTGGACCTTACAGCGTTATACTGTTCACAACTCCTAACATACCCAAAAACAGTAAACGCAAAAAAGCAACCTACTAGCATCTGGGTAAATCTGATTAACCGAACGACAGGAAATGCCCTTGAGCTTTCAACCTAGGAAATAAAAAATATCATGCACAACATCAAGATTTCAAAACACAGACGGACATCACACCTGTTTCTAATGAAAAATATAGGCCATGAAACTTCTTCCACTCGATGGCAAAACACAGGGAAGGCATTCAACAGATTTCTAGGTTTCATCATTGTTATTGATTCTTTACAGTATACACTTGCGGTCACTCTCGTTGGTCAAAACTATTTCAGTAGTGTTCCATAAGGCCACACAATTATTACACTAGATCACGTGTTTTGACACAGCTGAATACAGATCTTATTTTTCTGCAACATTTATACTAAGTTCAATCGGTCCTTTATGCAGGGTTTTGTCGCATGAAATGTTCTATGGGTCGAGCGACACTTTTAGCGGTCCTTGGGAAATGTCATGCTGTAGGTTTATGTAATATTGGCTTTTCTTTGTTACTTTGTGGTATATGGCAAGCTGTATTAAATTTATTGCAGGTCCCAGCTGCACCATGCGGTGCAGCTGGACCTGCAAAATTATTTCAGTAGTGTTCTATAAGGCCACACAATTATTACATTAGATTACGTGTTTTGACACAGCTGAATACAAATCCTTATTTTTCTGCAACATTTATACTAAATTCGATCGGTCCTTAATGCAGGGTTTTGTTGCCTGAAGTGTTCTATGAATCGAGCGAGACTTTCTAGTGGTCCTTGGGACATTTCATGCTGTAGGCTTATGTATTACTGGCTTTGTTACTTTGTGGTATATGGCAAGCTGTATTAAATTTATTCCAGGTCCCAGCTGCACCAAGCGGGTAGACTCACCGTCAAAGCCCGCAAGCCGCTCTCTTCAAGCCGCACAGAGTGTCCTATGAGGTGAACAGTCATTTCTGGCGGTCCTTGGTGCATGCCGTGCTGGGGGTTTATGTAAAACTGGCCTTGTACAGTTTGATCCAGTTTTACTTAACGAAAAAGTGGACCTCTATAGTTGGATGGTGCACGGCTGCATGCACATGCACCCGGAATTTATATATATTTTATATACATATATACAAAGCTTTCTAATTTAATTCAAACAAAATTTAAAAAAAAACGGCGTGAGTGTTACTTGGATGCTGCCTTCACTGTGTGTTTGTGGGGCTCGGAGGACATTGCATAAGGGGAAAATCCTTCGCAGTATGTTATTCAAAACTAATTAACCAAAATTTTAATAATATGTTTAATAATGGTTTCATGGGATATGTTTCAATTCTAGTTTCAGAGGCAGTGAATATTAAAGACTAACCCAATTGACACAATTTGCGAATGGCAACAATTTCGAGATATTCAATGCTAAAAATCTGCCTTTTCGTCGCCCAATTTCAAAATCTTGCGCTCAGAAGGCCTCAGGATGTCGTGCGGACGTGGTTGCTTCGGACGCACCTTCACTATCCTGGAAGTATGACGCCGATGCTTCCACTAAGGACACACTGTCGAGATAATGACGATCGTACCCGGTACGACTATGTCACTCTTCTACCCACCATTAACGGCACGAATTCTTGAGCCCAAGCTGAGCGCGGTTTTTGCATCAGACATTAAAAACGCAAAAGTTGGACAATGAATACCTCGAAGCCGCTTGGCTTTTCGTGAATTGTTTAAATCGGGATAGCCTTTAATATTGACTGGCTTTTAACACTGCAGTTGCAACATGGTCCATAAAGCCATTAATTACAAAGCTAACAGATTTTGGTCAATTCGTCAACATACTGTGACAATTATTCCCTTTACTAATGTCCGCCGAGTCCCACGAACACGCAGTGAAGAAGACATCAACGTAACTCTCACGGCCTTTTTCTTTAAATTCTGTTAGCTTCCAAATAATGTGCTGTGTATACATGTAAAACGACTTGTAGGATGTAATCATGCGCATAATTATTACGAAGCTTTGCTTTTCACCCACTTAAATATTGAATTTTTATCGCAACCTTCCATACATAAGCAAACCATCCAGTTTGGTACTGAAAATGTATTCTATTCGGCAATAAAATCAACAGACTACTACTTGGTTCGCCTTTGGCTTTATACTTAAAATAATAGGCATGTGCGAATCCTAGATTTTGGGCTTAAAGTGAATAATGATTTGAGCTTGTTAACTTTTCAGTTGAATATCACATAAATTCTGCACCTCTCTCTATGCCGGCGAATTCTGGGTCCATTCACATCAAGTCATCCAGCAGCCGCAGATTACTTTTAGGGCCACCGAGATTGTTCTTCTTTTGACGCAGACAGCTCATTTTATATTTTGTCAGAACACTTTTGTCTGTCACGAATTCGAGGGGTGCAGCAAGGTGCAAACTGAACAATGTCTCATAGATAGCTGTAAAAATATATTATCACGAGCACCTTTTTATATGCAACCCCCCCCCCCCTCCACCGTTGAAAACCACAACCGTCAACCTCGCCACGCTCGTCGCGCTGCGTGCCGGATTTTCGCTGCTCCGGTTGGTGTTCAGACGGGGGAGCTCATGTGGTCAGCCACTGGACATGAAATGTAGATTGTGAAAGTTAATTTTGACAGCTACATGCGAGACATTATGTTTGCTGTCTTCTGTAACCTTCATCTTTGGGTTTTTCAGTATAGAGGAGGAGGCAAAAAAATTAACATTGGCCAAGGGACAAATATTAGCATGTACCGTTATGGTCAGTCGGCAGCCCTATACGGTTCATAACGCAAGGTGGCGAGGTGAGAAGGGTGCGTCCGTGGCAGACATAGATTGTAGCACCTGAGCTCCCCAACTTTTGTCGGCGTTTGCCCCTTTTTTTCTTTTTAAAACTTGCCTCCCTTTGGCTATGTTCGCTGATACCGTTAAGAACCCATTATCGCACCCAATGAACGCTGGCGACCGATGACACCGCCTGACAAAGCGTGTCTGCCCAAACGTTCCTCCTGTTTGCCTTCTGACTCTTTTGGACACATTGTTTCTCATCTGTGCATCCTCTTACCCAAACAATAACCTTAAATGTGCACAGGAAGGCTGCTGTCTGCAGAAAGAAAACCGGCCGCTGTAAAAGCGAAATGTAAGAGCAAAGCAAAAAATCACTCTCATTGCGGAAACGAACCAGTGATGCGTCGGATTTTTGGCGTGGCTTCTATTTTTTTTACCTCCAAACCTGTCAGCTCATTTCCAACAATAAATGTAAGAAGATACACAAGTCTAGCAGCGTATCATAATACATCGCAAAAGTATTTCACTACAGAAACACATAGATTTCGCAAATGCATCTTGGTACAGAAATAGAGATACCCAAAAGTGTCGCTAAGATTATATGGCAATACTTTCATGTCGTGATGTTGCGCCGATTGTAATTCCTCAATCGTTTTACATTGCTGTAGACGCCGGTTATTTGTTTAAACATAAGCACTGTATGTCTGTGTGGAGGCTGATGCTCATGGCCTTAATTGCAGCGAATAATAGCAGTTGACGAGAGCAAACATGTTTTGGCCTTCTACATTATTGCATGTTGTGCTTTATCCCTTTACTTAACGCAGGGCGAGAACATCCCACCGACACCATGTGTCCTCTACGCCAAGCAGGAGCTGGACGATGCAGACTTTCTTCACCTTGGTGTGGATCGTGAGCGCTTGTTCTCAGTTTTTACTGCAGAAGAGGGGCTGTGCATGTTGTTGGCAGCATAGTGGCTGTTCAGCATCCAGTGCGAATGCAAGGCCTCCAACGCGCTGGTTGCTCTGGAGAGGCTTTTCTTTGACTTGTGGGACACAACTCCAATGACAGTCGTAATCAAATTTTTGAACAAAGTTTGCAGACAGGTATGTGGTCGAAGAGATGTTTTGTGAGCCGTTTTAAAAGTTTATAATGTACTTTTCTCGCCAGCATTATCAGGTTCATTTTTTTGCTTCCAGAATGAATGATAGGTTTTATGGAGGCATGTTTTTTTTTCTTTCTTTAAATGTTGGGCACCTTCTGTGATAACTTATGCTGACCTCCTGAAGGCGAGGTGCTTAGAATTTAGCTGTACGAGTTCCTCATCCATAGTCGTCTTCCAGAACTTTATAATTGTGATTGTACGTGAGCAAGAGGATAGCGTCTTCTACTGAAACATTTGCTTTTTTGCCGTAGAGTGCAAGTTCATTATGTGATATATTTCGTTACATGTTTGCAGATAGCATTCTTTATGTCATAAAATGGCATACATTGTATTTTTCATTTGTCTTTTAGGGTTCAATAAATGTTCAATTTAACACATTCTAATTGATGTCGTAATGAGCTTCACTTACTGAAATACTGCTGTGGTTCAGTCAAAGGCTAGACCACCCCCTCTACCCTGTTTCCAATTAGTGATCAGATCCGCATAAGAAGACTAGTTATAAGGGAAGCGTGTTGCCTGCAATCCTCTGAAACAAACAAAACATGTCACTTGATCTCCAAACAGGAATGCTCCCCTTGCCTCGTTTGTGGGTGCCCATGATGCTTAGAATGATTCAGCCGTGCAGTATGAGGCTTGGGGCCACTGCTTGCTCACTTAGAGTTCGAGAAAGGGGGCGCCGTAGCACTTCCCAATTGCCCCCGGAGTTATGATCTGGCTTGCAAGGAGCTCTTTTGTATTACTTCATGAGTTGTGTTCAGTGTGACTCATTATTTCTTTATCACGTGGCTCGTATGTGGTGATGTGGCAATCCCTCTAAGTGAAAAAAGTGTAAATGTGTTCAGTAAACATGATAAGCTGTAAATCATATAATAATAATATAAGAATATGCAATACCGTATATGATTTTTGTACAATTTACAAGTTCTGATAATTGTATTGGACACAATCCTATATTATTTTCACTGGGGCCTATACTTCATTTCACCCTTCGTCCGAGTGCGGCGGACGCTACCAGCCAATCCAGCGTCGAGAGAGTGTCATGTGACCTTGAACTTCACTTAACCAAAACGTCGCGTGATACTCTCCCGGCGCCGGATTGGCTGGGGCGGCCCAGCATCCACTGGGCCACCCCAGCGGGCGCCCATTCCATGCCAAGCACCCTTTTCCAAGGGTGTTAGCAAGCACCCATTATGAAGGGTGCTTGCCTGAACACCATGAGGGTGTTAGCCCAGGACAAACTGATTTACACCCTTAAGTGTGTACAAACTTTTACTGTGTACTCAAGGCTTCTCTTTCCCATTAGTGCCAGCAAGCTTGTGTAAAGTGAAAAATATTGTAACTGAACATCGTTGCACGGACCCTTCAACTAAAGTTACTTTTTTTTACTCCTGCATTACCGAGGGATCTTAATTGTAGGACCATGGATGACTGGAGTTGTGGTCGCAACCAGCGTCGTAAGACGTAGTACTCAAAAAGTCCAATAAATATTAAGCAACCTTGCAGCAGCTTCGCTTGTCATTAATATGTAAAGGTTTTTGGGGTTGAGTTCTCCACCTTGAGCTCCCAAAATTCTTGACAGTCTTCTGAGGAACACCAACATTTTGTGGCCGTCTGTGATAAATTGTATATGAAGTGTATAACTACAGCCACTTTCGGCCAGTCACTGGCCGAAAGTCAATGGCCAGTGGCTGGCCAAACGGGAATGGCCAGGAGCTGGTCAAAAGTGAATGGCCACTGGCTGGTCAAAAGTGACTGGCCAGAGTGGATGGCCAGTGACTGGCCAAAAGGGAATGGCCAGTCACTGGCCAAAGGTGAATGGCCAGTCACTGGCCAAGCGTGAATGGCCAGTCACTGGCCTAAAGTGAATGGTCAGTGGCTGGCCAAAGGTGAATGGCCAGTCACTGGCCAAACGTGAATGGCCAGTCACTGGCCTAAAGTGAATGGCCAGCGACTGGCATAAAGTGAATGGCAATTCACCAGACGAGGACCAAAACACTGCTATTGCCGAGCACTTTGTCCAGGGATCGGCCGTCGAAAATCTGGTTGGCCATAGTACACTTGCCAGCGATGGCCCATTC
>JAZHYW010008894.1:0-24503 GCA_037355805.1 Ixodes ricinus | reverse complement strand
AAGTGTCATAACACGGCATCAGGAATATGTGGCCTAGGCATGATAATGTAGAATTCATCGTGTACGCAGGCATTTCTTTGCAGCTCCTTTACTTTCGCAAGATATGACCATTTTCTTCCCACACCTGTGCTTCGCTTGACAAACGTCAGAGTGCAGCCGACGCTTCGACTAGATAGGACAATCAAGATGAGCTGAAAACAAAGCGTGATGACATTTGTCAACTTTTTTGTATCTTATCACCGTCTAGTCCGATCAACCACAGAGAGTGCGCGCGACCTTGCACTTTTGATGTACCCGTATGTATTTTGTCGTGACTTCGTGGCTTCGAGCTTTGTAAACTGCTCTGACTGCGAAGAGAAGCCATAAAGCAGAGGGTGCGGTAATCAATATTTAACGAACATAACATAACGAACATAATATTTAACGCCTGACACGAGAGCAGTATAGTTCCTGTATACTATAGGCTCCCTACGGGAGCCAGAGTTGCGTGTCTGTTTTCCATTCTTTCGCACGATCGCTGTTGCTTTGTTATGGTGTATTAGTTGGGTCAGTGGCGCTCGTGGCTGCTCGGAGGCAGTAGGATGCCTGGATCTCTGCCTAGAGCACTCTTTTCTTTGTGTGCAGTGCCACTTAGCAGATACAAATATTATCGAGATGTAAAATGTTGCCACTCAAGATGGAGTCGCGTGTGCGTGTGTATGAGGACGCTACTTGAAGAATTTGCTGTTTGCCGATTGATCGCACCCTCTCTGAGTGGACGGTTGTAAATGTTACTTGTTTGGGCGTAGGCTTTGCCGCTTTTGAGTTGCAGGATAACCGCCGCATGATCTTTCTGAACAGTGAAATCAAAATGTCGGTCCCTTTTTTGCTACGTTTCTTTCTATAGTTTTGATTTTTACTTGAAATGACATACATTAGCGCCTTTGCTGAATCGTACTTTGCCCCGAGCGATTAAGAGTCCGTTTGGCGTCTTAATATGGTCAGTACTACATGCTCATTCAAGATTTCGGGCAGCGACCTAGATATGTGTCGGTCCCCAAAGTGTGTCCAAGGGGCTCAGTAGGAAGCCAGTTAAACACGTTAGAGTCAATGTTAAGTTAAGTTTATGTGAGACCTGGTCGAAAGTTTTTGAAATATCTACAACGATGCAGTCCACCCGAGATCCCTGATCAAGAGTTGTATGAAAATCGTCGGTGATAGAGAAGAATTGGGTTTCGCAAGAAAACATATTTCCTAAAGCCATGTTGAACTGGTGAAAAGAGCAAATTTGTTTCCAGGAAGTTAACGACTTATGTGTAAATTATATGTTCAAATAGTTTCCAGAAAACGCTATGTTAGTGAGATGGGCCTATTATTATTGGGAGAGTGCTTATTATCAAATTTGTGGTAGGGAAATATTTTACAAATTTTTCAGTCGCTATGTAGAAATAAAGTTTCAAGTGATTGTTGAGAGATATGCGCAAGAATATGAGAAGGGTATTGTCTTGTAGCTTTGAGCAATTTTGAGTTAATTTCATCTACTGCAGTTGCTAAAGGCAGCTTGAGAACATTTAGGAGTTTTAAAATTTGATCAGGACTAATGACGACCACATTCATTAACGGAAAAGGGTCAGAATGATAGGTTGGAGGAGCACTGTTAGGGGTATTAGAAAATGACTTAATAAACACTTCCTGAAACATCGCAGCACATAGAGGCTAATAAATCAAATTTTCATCTGGTGCTTTCAGTGAGAGAATGAAATGTCTATCACGGTGAGACCTTGCGTTCCAAAAAGGACGCGAGTTATTTTTTTAACATGTCTAGAGTAGAATAGCTAAAAAAAATTGGCTTAGCGTTTTGAAAAGCACTTTTGTAACACTGAGCAGCAATTAACGAAATAATTCTGCCATCGCACAAGGCATGGCGGCTCTAAACAAGCGTTTCTTTTTGTTGGACAACCTGAGGAGCACTCTCTTAAACCATGGGGAATTAGGATCTGCGATTACGGTTGTCTGCAATATGTAGTTTTCAGTGCGTAAAATCAACTTTTCTTGAAAAAATAAAGTGTACAATCAGTATCAACAAAGTGCTCCCTAAATTTAAAAAAAGGCATCTCAGAAATTGTTTAATTGAACGTTAATGGCATCGAAAGTAGATTTGATGAAATCTCGATTCACCTTTTTTTTTAATTATTTTTTACACAATATAACGGAACACACAGGGTAAAGTGCAATAACAAATGGTGACTAAGACCTGGAAGATAATTGATTGAACCGATCAAGTTGGGTACGGTAGTCAGTATAAAGTCTACAGTGCTAGATGTAGTAGTCGTTATCCTTGTTGGCTTATATGAACTACTCGAAACAAATGAAAATCGGAAAGCACTTATCAAAACTTTGCACAGACAAGTGAAAATAGGTCAGACGATGCTCCACTTGGGCTCTAAACAATATTACGATAATTAAAATCACCATCAATAGCACAGGTGTATATGGAAAGTGCGTTGTAAATTCAGTGCATCACGTAATTTGTTTTGTGGAAAAGTCGGCAGCATAAGATGGTAGGCGATAACAGCATTCCGGTCGAAGAGTTTGATATTGAGCCGTAATACATACCCAAATTATGTTAAGATAGCCGTTAACATTCACAACAAAGGATTATATATTATTACTAAGTATATATAATTAAATAGTGATCTCTTAAAGGTAGGACACAGGCGCGTAAGCCTAGATCTGTTAAATGTTTTTGTTTGTATGAGAATTCGCGCATAGAAGGCATTTTCCGAGGCCACACGCTCGTGTCCGGGCCTTTGTCGCCACTGCAGATGTTTTTGAGATGGAGTAGAAACCGCAAAGCTCGAACTGCCTGTAAGCGGAAGCAAAAAGACACCTCTCGAAAATGTACAACCTAAGTGAACCACACCACCGCACGCGGTGAATTCCTCAAGGCGCTGCACGAACTTTTAGATCACGGACAAGTGGAGTTTAGCGAGCACGATCGCGGGATGGCGCCACTGCGTAGAGCTAAAGAAAATGGTGTTTAGCAGACAAAGTTTCGATTTCACCGAAGCGCAAACTTCTTCAATGCATTTCGTAACTACAATGCGCCGGGGAAATCTATTAGCAGATATAAATTCTCAAATACTTTTGGCACAGTAACGCAGCCCTACAATTTGTATCGATTCTTGAATTTAATTTCTGGTAGCTACAAAAATTGATTGACTTTTTCCTCGGAATTCGAGTCCCCGTAAAACGTTAATAATCGCAGAACCGAAAAATATAATTCTGTAAAGCTGATGAGTGTTTTTTTTAGTACAAGCACTTAGACGCGATTATGTTCAGTAGTTGCTGAAAATTAGGACCAAAAAAGTTGTCATAGGTCTTAATAGATCCGCGTGAATCAGAACGTGCACAATACGTGCTGTGAAACGCCTCCTGTGGGTCTATTTGTTTCACACAGCGCCCGGAAAGCGAATCACTGTGGTTAGACGCCTCCGAACATTCGATATGTTACTTACTCTTGGCACTATGTCTAAGGTAACCTAAACACCGTTAGACTAAGACTTTTCAACTCGCGTTCGCCCCCCCCCCCCCCTCAAAAAAAAATGTTTGGAAACTGGGATACAACATTATACGAGCCTTAAAAAGGATTGCCGGCAACTTTCCCAAATTTAATCTGTGCATTTTGTTTCTGATTTAAAATAAAGCGGATCGCTTGCCGGTATTGCGGCAACCATTTCCCCCTGTGCGATAAGAAGTTTTCGCTCAACTTGCGAGAATTGCGAAACCAACTTGCCTTTGAGGATCCCGATCCGAAATGAGCTCTCTCCGGTTTTCCGTTATCCATTTCAAAAGATTGTGTATCTTCTCGGGCTCGTTCCAGTTTGCCCGCACTTCTTTGAACAATCCTCGGTTTAGGTTCCATTTGAGCCCGCTGGTGTCCCTCGGCATGCAGAGGTACTTGAGCTCAGCACGGCCGTTCAAAAACTCCCGATTCTTCCCGACGACGGAGAAACAGCCGACCTCGCGAGGCGCCGTGTACAGTGGAGGTTTCAGTGCATCCCTGCCAGCGTCCGTGGGTAGAGACCCCACGAAGGTACCGGCTGCTGCCGCTGCCATTCCAAGTTGACGCTGCCGACCGAAGATAGGCCTTCTTGACCGTCGAAGAGACACGTTGTGTCAGGCACGAAGGCTGACGACGTACCGGTGCCACTTCACTGACACCCTATCGGCTGGATGGAGGCGAACAATGGACCTCTCCAGTCCTCGATGGAGACAAGAGATATGTGAAACCTATCGAACGCGGAGAAATGAAAAAAGTCCAAGATTGAGTGAAACATGTGATCTACACACGCAGCGGTGCTGGTTGGACCGATTGCGAACCGGGGAGTATGCCCGACACCGCGTCCATATTTACCACAAACGGGGCAGAGTCCAAAAGAACAAACACCCGCCAAACTTATCAGCTGGACTTACTTGGGTTATGTTATTTCGTTTCGGTGCCCTGGGTTTGCTATAAGTCCCCGTTTTTTTAAGGATTTTTTTAATAGATTGGCGCATACATAGACATACGGGAATTAAAATACAGGTGGTTACATGGCTATAGATAGCATCGTTCGCGCACACTCACCGTGGCGTCTCTCGCCGATGACAGTCTGCTTCACTCGACGATCTTTGAGCCTCGCGCTTCTCGCCGCTCAAACGGAGGGGCTCTGACCGAAGGGCAAATGTTCCCGCCATAACACAGACAGATATTCGAGCCTTTGTGCGAGTCCTCGAAGGCATTCCCGTCTGCCCTCTCTGGGTGTCCATTCTAGACAACGGATATAATATGGGGAGCGTGTCTGTTCCATTATCCGGTAATAACCTAATAATGAAATGCAGTCGCTAACAGTGGACAAGTTCTAGCTCCTTTGTCAAGGAGCCAGAACTTGAATTGGTCTGCGCTTAGGTATTATTTATCGTCTCTTTAAGCTTTCTAATAATGTTAATTAAAATAGGGCACACTATTACTGTGTCGCGACCAGACACATAGGCATCTTATTGAACATAATTAAAGCCTTTGCATTTTCATGCTATTATTGCGGTGATCATTTACTTCGTTAGAATCATGCTTCAACAATTATTTTGAATATTTTTTGTTTTGATCAGCCTAAAAAATATGGCTCTTATTTAAGTCTGCTTACTCTGATTTACTCTTATGTGCAACCTTTTGACTAATGTCGATCGCTGAGTATGTATACGTATGTATATTTGGGTCAGCGTGTTTACATGCAACTCTCTCGCCTTCTGTTTCTGTCTCTCTGACCTCTGCCTGGTCCCATTCTCTTTCACAAGGTAAGAAACCAACACATGAATGCAGTTTGGCATCACTGTATTCTTTTTTTTTATTAAACTCATGAACTATTTTCCTCGAACATTCTACACTTCAAGCAAAAAAAGACGTCGGCTCCCCTCACCCTCCCTCGACCTTCTAGCTATATCTGTTGGCATTGGTGAATAGACGATTTGCAAATTTCCCTAGCGCCCCGGCCCGCGCGCGAGGAATTGTGGGAGAGACTGTCCCTCGCCTGGCCGCTCTGCCTTGAGCTCGCATTGCCTTGTCCGCTTGCCTCGATCCTCTTAATCTTCTGTTTTTCGATTCCATCACCTATTTTTATCTATTTCAGTGTATTTTTTGTTGGTTCTAAGTATTTCTATTCTCTTCTGCGCGCGATATTTTTAGTATATATATAGTATTTGTGTAGTTATTTCGCATTTTTCGACGGGAGTGCCGACGGACAACACGCCGCTTCGCGCGTCGTTCCCCGGGTGAGTACTACCGTTGCTACCGATTCCTATCGCGCTGTTAGCTGTTCATTTTGGTTCATTTGACCCGCGTGCCGTCGAGAGGAGCCGTTTATGAACACCCGCGCACATGTCATAGGGGTAGGCAGAGCTCTGATTCAACAATTAGACGCAAGAGCCGAGTGCGCTGTGATTTGGACGCCCGCGCTCTCCAGCCACCAGCAAGATAAGCTATGAAGCACGACTCCGCCACATGGGTCGAAACCGATGGGCCAAAAAACTTTTTGTACACACTAACATGACTGGGACACGAACAAGGCGGCAGAAACGCCTCTATCAACTCCAAAAAAAGTATGGCTTCTTTGCCCAACCCTTAGAGGTAGTGGCGGGTGAGAGGTTGGAGGCCAAAGTGAGAAGCAGAGTACGTGAGAGGGAGGTCTTCCAGTGGTTTGAAGCCGCTCAAGCGAAGCCAACGCTGCTAGTGTACAGCAAAAGCAAGCAACTGATCGCGGCTGAAACCCTGCTCTATGACAACAGCTTGGGCAGCCGCCTTCCGTTCGAGGCTCGAGCGGGCGCTCTACGAACTCTGGTCTACCGGGAGCGGTTTGACCCCAAGGTGGTTTCCACGATGTGCCGCACCTGCAGAGAAGAGCCTGAGACAGTTGTAACACCCAGTGCTCTACTGTGAGTGCCTGCTGCCAATCCCACTAGTAGATCGCCGGCTTGACTCAGAGGCGATGCTTGTATGTGCATTGGGTTTTAAAACGACGGCGGACTCGGACAACCTCCGTACGGTGGAGCAGATGACCCTCCACAAGACAGGCATGACATTTCTCCCGTGCAGTGCGTGCGAAGGACGAAAGCGCGTCTGGAACACTGGTGGAAGAAACTTTAGAACAGAAGCTTATAGGTTTTTTTGGCTAGGGCACGAAGACTCTTCGAGCTCGCCCGGTATAAAGAGAAAAGCCGCATCATCATCATCATCATCATCGAATAGGATCGAACGTCGGACGGCGCTTGTCAGCCACTCGGGAACGATAGGTTCCCGCGTGGTCGGCTCGTCCACGCGCCCCGTTCATGCACTTACCGTCGCGAAAATTCCTTTACTATTGTCGCAGAACTCACATCGTTTTGCGACAACGGTAAATGCAGCAATAGTTGATCACGTTTTTAATATGCAAATCAGCCGCGCATAAATGCTTTTTTTTTTTTTTGAGGGGGGGGGTATGTTTAGAGTTTGTAGATTGAGTTACGACCTCGGAAAACTATATATCGCATCTTTAAAAAAACCTCAACCGGTCTTAAAAAAAAAAAATTTTTTGTCGTTTTTTTTTTTTTATTTAAATATTATTAGTATTTGTAACAACAGATGTCACTACCGCGGCACCGCGGGACTCCGTGGTACGGGTTGTTGCCTTTCTGCGATGCCGCGGCTCTCTTGAGTAAATAAAGGTTTTTATTAATCAATCAATAATTATTTTTTCTTTAAAGAGCGAGCAGGAGACGAATAGCTGAGAAGTATACGAGTGAGGAGAAACCTCGGTATCGTGGACAGAACCTTAGCTGCCGCACGAATGAGTATCGCTGCCCTGGGGCTCTTCCTCGGACGCTTGGCGAGAATAGAAGGGACATGGCCGAACAGCCGCGATCGGCCAGTGCCGCGCTCGACCTTGGCGCCGGCCAATCGCAGAGCGGCGCTGGCCAATTGCGGCGATCGGCGACCTTGCCGACTTTCTCGCCGAGTGTCCCACTTAGAGCCCCTAGGGATTTCAGCTTCCGTCCGAGCGCAGCCAAAGCTACGTGTGGCCGGAGCCAATCACACGCCGGCAATAGGTCGCGCGATCTCGCCTGCATTTTTGTGTCACTCCGCTGCGCCTCTGGTCGTCCGCGCCGCCCGCGCTCTCCGAGTATTTCGTCTGCTACGGGTGTATCAACGGTATCGTCTGCTAAAGGTCTAAAAATTGACGTTTCACGTTCTGAAATTTATTCACAGGGGATGTCAGTACGTAGGCTGGCCGCTGGCGTCCGTGTTCGAGCTTTCCACCTGTTCGGCATTTCGGCGTAGTTTCGAGATATAAATGCACATTGCAAGATGCCCGATGACCCGGCCGTTGATGTTTCCTTGTATTGTCTGGATATATCAGGGCTCGAGGCTCAGTCCTTTCCACCAGCTTCTTGGCGTTCAATGTGATCGGCAGGTAAAGGGGTGCCCTGATTTCGCCGCGTATCAGTGAATTGTAGTGGCCCGGACGCTTTTCTTGTTTTCAACGCATTCGCGGTACGACGCGACCGGAGTCTCCCGTCGAATTTTAAAGTAGACATTCATTAGGACCTCTTGCGCCTGACGCCCAAACGTGCCTTTGCGAAAGGACGTTTTGAAGCGACTCGATGAGGATCCCTATTGAAAAAACCAGCTTAAGCTGGTCCCAGCTTCAAGCTGGGTTATTGCCTCAGCATGCCCAGCTTGGCATGGTGGTCATGCTGGTTGATCTGGTCATACTGGTCATGATGGTTGATCTGGTTATACTGGTCATGATGGTTGATCTGGTCCCAGCTTCAAGCTGGGTTATTGCCCCAACATGCCCAGTTTGGCATGCTGGTCGTGGTGGTTAAACTGGTCATGCTGGTGGACTTCCCAACCAGTTTAACATGTTTAGATCAATACACAAGATAAACAAGCCAAGATCTTCAGAAAAGCCAACTCGGCATCCAATTTATTATTTTCGTACTTGCGGCCGCCTCACATGAGCTCAGATGCTACATATCCTCGGTACTGACCAGTGTTGTACACGTTCCTCAAGAAATGGAACGAAAGCTCGTTCCTCGTTCCTTCTTATTTTTGGAACGCGTTTCCGTTACAAGTTCCATCGGTTTAAAAGGGACTCGTTCCCGTTACAGTTAAAAATGGAACGCATCGTTACATATACGTTACTTTTGTATTTTGCTGATTACCATATTTAGTTAAATCAAGCAAAGCTTTTTTAATGCGAATAGCATTCTTTGGCTACTTCACGCACTTTTCGTCTATGTATCTGGCTATCTAACCTCTTACGCCGCGGGTCGATAAATAAATAAAAAAGACCGGCGCCGGCTGGGATTCGAACCGTTGAACCTGTGATCAGCAGGCAGACGCGCTAACCACAGAGCTATAAAGGCAGTCATTCAACGCACTCTAAACGGTTGTTTATATCTTTACCATAGGACGCGCTTTACAGCGCTGTCACAGCTACCGGTGCGCGCGCGTTCCATGCACGAGGGCTCATTCCGCTCTCGTGAGGCTGAGCACGGCCGCTAGCTCACCCTCTCCCGCGCTCAGGAGAGGGTGATGTAGCGGCCGTGCTCAGCCTCACGAGAGCGGAATGAGCCCTCGTGCATGGAACGCGCGCGCACCGGTAGCTGTGACAGCGCTGTAAAGCGGTCCTATGGTAAAGATATAAACAACCGTTTAGAGTACCGTTGGTTGAGACCAGCTGAGACGCCAGAAAGTCTGGTCGGTACCATTTTGAGTGTTTGTGCGTATGGCGCGTGCTTTGCTCGCCTTCCTAAGTGACACAAACGCACGTGCTGGGCTGCGGAGATCGTGCGCAGGGCTGTGAAAGTGTCAATAAATTTAGAATCGCCTCAAGAGTGGGCTGGCGTATCTAGAGTGTGCCGGCCACCTGACGAACCTCATAACTCCGCACCGTTTGATGCTATTCGCATTAACGTAGATAATCATTCCCAAAGGATGGGTTCTGCTGATTTTTATCTATCCCATCAGTTGGGTGCATACAAATTTATATGCCGTGATGGAAGGGCACCAGAAGAAGAAAACAAGCGGAATCGAGGGTTATTTGCTGATATATTGAAGTTTAAAAATCTCAGCTTTTAACCATATTATATATTTGTGATGAACGATTCAGACGAGCCACATTTATTGCTACCCCACATGGCACGAGCGTTTTAGAACAATTTCACACGTTTCAATCTAACAAAGTCCCGTGTTAAAACTTAACAACAGTTGTTTCTCGATGTTGCTGTCCGCAAGACGAGCAAGGGAAGGAAAGGGTAGGGCTTTTGGAAGGTCAGTCTTGGAAACTACCAGTTCGCCTTCGTGAACGTTGGATTCGTTGTTCAGTTTGAAGGCGAGGGACAAGGGGAGATGGAATCAAGGTTAATTTTTGTGCATCTTTTAAGTGACCAATATTCAGGATATAAGGGTGCGTTCGATGTCTGGTAGCCTGTGATTTTGTTGTAACTGTAGGTCTCTTTATGGAAGTTGAGAAATGTCTTTAGTCGGCTTTAGATTTCTGTGGGTATGAGGATTCGTGGAAGGAGGGGGGGGGCAAAGAAGGTAGCTGAGTTTGAAACGTCCCTCTTTCTGTGTCTTTTCTTGCTACTATAAGGTTTGCTTTTTGTACCGCAGTCTCGGGCACTCAAAAATAATCAATGCCCACTAGCTATCCGGCATTCGACTGTCACCAAGCGAGGACCACACAAAATAAGCCCTAAGATAAGTAGCCAAAAAGTTAACAAGTTAAAAAACAATATGCTCTTGATGATATAGTTTTTATACTTTTAAAATTTCCCTGTTACAAATAAAATAAAAATTACCCCACTGAACGAAAAAAGGAACGCCGTTACTCTTTCCGTTCCCGTAAAAATGTAACGAGTTCCCGTTCCAGTTCCACCGTTGTAAAATGGAACGGCGGCGTTCCTTCGTTCCTCCTAAAAGGAACGCGTTCCAGGAACGCCGTTCCTGGAACGTCGTTCCGTACAACACTGGTACTGACACAGTACTAACCGACGCACAGACAGTGGATCTTGGTGCAAAGCCAACAATGTTAATACAACCAGATTGCTTTTATCTTTCAACACGAAAAATACTAGACACACGCCAAAAACAGGCAATAGCAAAAGAAAATACTGCACGCATGAGAGAAGCGAACCTGGGTCCCGCCAGTGATGGGGGCGAAGCGGCAACTTGCGTGGTCGGCAGAGGCGAGAAAATTCGTGTGGCTTGGATGGCATTGGCGATACTCATTGGCACCACCGTCATTCACGACCACACATACGTTCGAAGACACGAAGCGACGCCTCAGTCGGGACGTCCGCGCATCTTCCCGCACTGAACGGACTGCCGCTCGCTGTCGCCTCAAAACCCGCTTCGCTTGCACCGTCGTTCAAGTAGTCTCCAAACAACGCGCACACAGCCGTCCCTTCGAAAATCTGCCCAAGATAGCCAAATGCGTCTCGAATTCTCCGTTCCTACAACTCTCTCTCTCTCTTTTCTCGCACACAAAGGTAGCTTGCAGCGCGCCTGACGCGCCCGGTCATCTACCAAAAACGAGGACAAAGAACAGGACATGGCCTCGTTCCAGCCTAAGCCGACCTTGGCGCGCGCGCTCCCAGCAATGCCAGTTCAGCTACCTCTAGCCGACCTTGGCGTGCGCGCTCCCAGCAAGACCAGCTTACCCGCCACGATTATTACCTCGACCAGATTCACCAGCTTGTCTCCCAGCTTGACCACATTGGCTCCATGAAAAACCAGTTTGACCAGTTAGGACCAGACTGGCTCCCAGCTACACCAGACTGAATCTAAAACCAGATTCTAGTTAGACTATGCTGGTTTTTACTCAAACCCCACTGCCCAGCTTAAATTCTAGCTTGCCCAAGCTAAACCAGCTTGATTTCCAGTTAAACCAGTTTGACTACCACATTGACCAGATTGACCAGCTTAGTTACCAGCTTGGCCAGTTTGATTTTCATGCTGGTTTTTCCAATTGGGGAAAGCAGCGAAGCACATGATTCGGTCATTACGGGAACGAAATCACACAGAAAAACCGAGCGCTGCAGCCGTGTTGCCAGAGGATGTACGTGTTTACACCAAACCACATGAATTTACAATATTAATAACAACATAAACTTCAGAAATTTAATTCCTTTAGTTGCAAATCATTCTCAGCAGTACACATCTGGAATATTGTGCAATGTTTACGCACAAAACAGTTATTTTAAAAGAATTACTTTTGCGGACTACTTTGTGGTGCGTAGGAATGTTCCTCCCGAAGTTGTGAACCGTCCCTCAGCCTTTGGCTGCGCTCGGACGGAAGCTGAAACGAGGTATAGCGTCGCGGACAGCTTATAAAACGCAAGACGTCATGAGTCCCGCGCTCCCTAGTATCGCTCCACAGCAGTCGAGATTGCGGCGTTGCTCGATAAGGACGCGGAAGAAGGACCCCCGTAGAGAGTAGCGTGAAGATAACAAGCCAGGAATAAGTTGGGCAAGGTAAAGGTGGAGAGGGATACGGGCAAGGAGGATGTGGGTGAAAAAAAAATTCCAAGTACGAAGTGTACGTCCGCGTTGAAGATAGTACATGCCCGGGGCGTCGTAACTAAACAGTGTTTAACTTTTAGGTGACTGGAAGGAAGCGCCGAAAGACGGGGACAAAAGAAGTAGGTAACGACGACACGTGGCGTCGTTACCTACTTCTTTTGTCCCCGTCTTTCGGCGCTTCCTTCCAGTCATGAACAACCAACTAGCCCAACTTAACATTCTGTAACATTTAGGTAAGCCACCGCTACAAAAAAAGAAATTGTAAAAATTTGTGACGAGTTAACGAAAAAAAATTAGAGCACGCCCTAGCGTTGATAAGTTGGCATGCTTTAACTTCTTAGAGAGTTCGCGGTAAATAAATTGACACGATCTATCCAGGCGATATTACTACACATTTTAATTTGATAATGCGATAGAACACTGAAGGCTCTCCGGATGGTCTGCATTGGTCACCGACGCCTGTAGTTTTATCGACACAAAACAATGCAGCAACAAAAATGAGCTCGCAATAACGGACGTCCCTCAATAATTACCTTGAGATTTAATTCAATTGTAAATAAAATACGCAAATATTACTGTTGTTTCGCTCGACGTTTCAAATATATTATATATAGTCCGTTTCATTACAGGTTTGTAAATGGCAAAAGCTATGACTCCAATGGGCTAATGAGATTCTCGGTGTGGTTGACTTGCCGCGCTTGCAGCTTCCATCCTTTGCAAAGGTATGGTGAAACGGGGTAATGCCGGAACGTCCAGGTTTTTAAATTGGCGTCACTCCCTACGCCGAGAAATACTTAGCCTAAAATTGTTAAAACAGAAATGTGAAGCGTCAAGGCATATCTCACTCGACGGTAAGACGCCATTGTCTGCTTTTGCTTCGAGCCTCGCACACCGAAGATTCAAGGTAACACAGTTTCTGCGCCGCCACTCGGGGTTCCAGCCGCTGCATCGAAGGAAGCGCTCCTCGGAGCCGTATTCGAGGACACGTTGTGGTGGAACAGAAGGCGCATCATGGCGGATGCGTTCTGGCCGACATCAACGCCCATGTTTTCGCTGAGCAGCTCCCACGTGACGACTCCGAGCACGGTCGACACCAGGGACAGCACGGCACTAGCCAGGACAAGACTCCAAGAGAAGAACGAACAACGTCCGCTCGAGCCCGACCGAGTCGCCTGTGCTTCGACCTGCGGTGGGCATGAATGTAGGGGATTACGGAAGGGGTCTACGCCCTCCAATAAAAAGGCAACATAAAAAAAGCACGCTCGACATACTCATGTGACAATGAGAGGGTCGAGACCACGTTAAATTTATCCAGGATCCGCGAGGTCGTAAGATCACGAGTGGGGATGCACCCTTCGTCCTTCGGGAGCCAGCTGCGCGTACCGACGGTCACCTGCTACCACAAGCTCCCCCGAGTCATACTTAGACCAGCTGCTTGAGTTCCCGTTCGCCACCTCCCCGTGGTGCCGAGCAAAGGCGTTGGGCTTCGAATTGCACGGTTCGGAGTTCGATTAAGGCGGAGAAAGATTTTGCGCGATCCGCATCCCGAATCAGCGCAAACAATATTAGAGAAACAACCACCAGCCAGCTTGTTTTTATATGGGTCAATGAACAATCTTCTTCCTTTCGTTGTTTGCTACCCAGAAAGTATCCTTGACGTTCACAGCCTACGAAGCACGCGTTCGATCTTTGTTTCCTCCAGCAGGATATGGCAAATTTTCTATCGTGCTACTGCGACAGACGCGTACGAAACCAACAATCCGTACAAACAAAAAAAAAAGAACTCAAAAACGGCGAACAGTGGACCTATTGCTAAAGTACCCGAGCATCAACGAAAATGCTGGGAATGCAGGTATACGCTCCGCACGTGCTGGCCGCTGGCGTCTGCAACACAAACTGTTCTAAACAAAATCCTAAAACAAATGGCATCTTGCACGCGCGTTCGCCCACACCATATTTTGGGTTTTAGAGCGCAGCTCTTAGGTGCCCGTTTCCGGCTCGAGCGGCGTCGCCGTCGGCGTCAGCGTAACCGCGGGGAACCCTCGTAAACCTCACGAGGGTTACGAGGGTTATTTACCCTCAAAAGGATTACACTCAAGAGGGTCACGAGGGTTACCCTCACAAGGGCTGACTTGGGTTAACCTCACGAGGGTCATGAGGGTTACCCCCTGAGGTCACGTGACCCCCTCAGGTCACGTGAACTCCCCTGAGGCCACGTGACCCCCCTCAGGTCATGTGACCCCCGTGAGGTCACGTGACCTCAAGGAGTGACCTATCCCTCACTACCCTTCCATTCTATCTCTCCGTACCTTCCCTTCCTCCACCTCAAGAGCTGCGCTCTAATCCGGCGTTACAGGGAGTTGTAAACGGCTTTCATTTTTTTTATTTCGAATATAGTGTAGAAGGCGAACACGTGCGGCGCGTAAACCTACATTCCCAGCATTCTCGTTGATGCCTGGGTAATTTGGCAATATGTCTATCGGTCCTTGAAAGCGGGGTGTGCCAGCACTGTAAAAGAGGGGCCACATGATTTCAGATGCTCTGGAAGTGCAGTGGCAGGATATGGATAGGACAGCCTAAGCAGCGCTCGGCAAACTGCCACGTCGTCTGCGACGAGGCGCTTTCCGGGGCTCAGCCCATCCCAAGCCGATCCTGAACTCCTTCCTTGAATTTATCAGAGAGTCTATACACTTTTTCTGGAAATCATTAATCCTCTCCCTTCCTATACTCTTCCGAATACTGCCGTATGGAAAGCGATGAGGCAGTATCTTTCCTTCGCAAAAGCTGACGACGTAGCTTGGAGGTCGCAGTGTCGGAATGTCACCCAGTGACGAATGCAGCTCGTAGATTGGATTCGAACATTGTGTGAGTACGCAATTTGAGCTCCCAATAATCGAGAGCTCGACAAGCATTCGGGTAGTAACTTGTGTCTATAATCGCTGCAATGACTACAATGGCAGAACCATAACACTGTCTAGAACTCAGCACGTTCCCTTTGCTTCGCCAAATCCAGCGTGTTTCTATGATAAACCCTGTCGGCATATAATCGGCTCCAGATCACGTGGCAGCTTGTTCTGGTTGCGAGTTGTGGAAACAAACGCTTCTCGTTTTTTGTTGTTGTTGTTTTTTTGTTTTTTCCCTGAGACTTTCATTGAACGTGAAGAAAAATTAACGCGCTTTCTATAGGTTATAAACGTTAGGAATTCATTCGTAAGCGGAATTTGCGCAAAGTACTGATATCGTTACACCGCCTTTAATAAAAGCACGTTTCACTCATTCGTTCTCTCTCTGCACCAGCGTTCGTCGGAAGAACCAAATTTAATTCGAGTAGCTTTTCCACCCTTTTCACTCGCATCCAGAACAAGCGGACATGTTATCCGGAGTTCTACCGGGTGTCTCAAGTAGCGGCCAGCTCTTTAAATAGACTGCGAAATTCGGTTTCTTAACCTAATGCGCTACGATTTTCTGCAGTGTTTCCCACAGGTGGTGCATTTTTTTCTATAAATTTACAAAGAACGAACTTACTTGAGGAAAAGATAAAAAGGGAAAAAGGCTCAACTCCTATGGAAACGCAGCGAAGTCACCGGTCTTCA
Organism: Ixodes ricinus; assembly: GCA_037355805.1. Classification (NCBI taxonomy): domain Eukaryota; kingdom Metazoa; phylum Arthropoda; class Arachnida; order Ixodida; family Ixodidae; genus Ixodes; species Ixodes ricinus. The sequence goes on along the minus strand of JAZHYW010008894.1, from coordinate 8,828 downwards.
AACAATAGGGCTCCCGGTATTGCGAATGACGCGAGGAGCACGAGCGGACATTCCATCGCTCGGGAGAAGTGTGTTTCGGCGTCTCGCCGCAGTGGGGCGCCCGTCACCTGTCTCTCCTCTCATCCGTTGTTTGCCGCTTAACCTTTTCAATTTCGGCGGCCGCGTCTTGTGGCGGTCTGCCAGGCTTTGAAAGTATAGAGGAGGCTATGGCCAGAACCTCCAGCAGTGGCGGAATAAGGGGAAGAAGTGGAAAAAGCGACCCCGACCCCCCCCCCCCCTCCCCGTGAATTTATTACCGTATTTACTCGAGTAATAGTCGCACTGTTTATGAAAAAAACCTGAGGGTTCGCCCTTTCCGCGGAGCAGCCAATCACTGCGATTGACAGCATGATTCCAGAGGTTTACAGGACAGAGATAACGTCTCCGCGCGAAGATACTATCTGTGAAGATTGCATTTGTATGGGGACTCGTGTCCTTGATCTAGTTATTCTCTGTGTTATTTATGCGCAACACGATGATTGGGTGTGTATCTGCTTTGCGGGAAATTAAACGCAAGGGCCTTACTCATAAATAGGGCGGCTATTGCTCGAGTAATATACGGTAACATGTGCGTAGACTCGGGATATTCAATTGTTCTATTTTAAGCGTCCTTTCGTGTGTTCTTGAGATTCGAGAGTCTACGAGACCCGCCGAGACGCTGCAGAAGACGGGCTATGCATAAAAGCCACCGGCGAGCTCAAGCACGACGACGACGACGACGTCTTCGATTATGTAACGTGCCGTCGGCTTCCGAAAGCTTCTTTTCGCAATACAGCGTTTCTGAATCGCATCTTCCGCTACTATCATGTGCGCGTGTTCGTCTGGTGTTTTTATTTTATTATAGGCCTTCTGTGTTTATGTCTTGCCTAAGAGTATTCACTGGCGCCTGCTGTGCGCGACTGCCGAGCACGTGCTGATGGCGAGCTACAGTTCTTAGCGATGCATTCGCGCCTCAGGACTGCCGGTCTTAGCAGCTTACTAGCGGGCTCGTTCTGAGCATGCGCTCTGAAGCACCCGCAAATATGGCGCTCGTGAATACTCCGCATGAGTATCACTGTACTCCATGTTTGGTCAATGCTTAAGGCGGACGCTCAGCAGCTACATTAATAGCCTGCTAAGCGGCAATCGATGGTGTGGAATGCACGTTGCAAACGAACTGTGAGTCGCGTCAGCAGCGCTCAGCATCCATGCTCAGATATGTTGTTAGTGGTCTCCTATACTCTCTTTCACCTTATGATGTACCGCAGGAAAGGCTACAAGCGCGCGCTCCTTGCTCTAGGGCACATCTCGGTGGCACAAGCCCTCGTGCATTCAGGGCAGCTGCCAACGCTGTGAGCTCGCGCTTCTATAGCCTTCGCTGCGGTACAACATAAGGTGAAACGGAGTATAGTGAGAGGCTTCTCGAAGTGTATCGAGCAATATTGAGAGGAATCAGCTGGCCGCTGTCTGAGGTGGCAGTTCTCGAGTTTACTCTTGGCGGTGGCTTGATCCTATGGAAACCTTTAAGAATAAGATTTCTTTTTTAATGAGGTTTGCTTGCCGTATGAAACGGTACGCAGGCGGAATGGTGCATTAAAAAAGGGGTATCGGGCTAGAATTATTTTTGCGTCTGTATCTCTGTCTTCATCAAGACCCCCGTCTCTCGACGGAGCTACTGGCTCTTGGAGGGTTTGCTATTCTCCTGTTTGTGTTTGTGTAGTGGTGCAAAGGAACCATTTGACTCACAAAAGTTTTGGTGGACAATACATGATAAAAAAAATTATAAGCGTTTCATGTGTGTGATAGGTAAAGCCGTGTTGTGACTGATTAATTAGAAAAAATGAACACGCCGAAGATGGAAATAGATATCAACAGTTTTTATAGAGAATATTTTTCTACTTTCACTTTCCGTCGTTTTCATTACCTCAGAAGAGGTGACATTTATGTTGTTTCATCTGCAAAGTAAGACGGAATTCCCCAACAATACGATATTGCTTTTGGAGGCAATACTTTGCGGGAGCGTTTGGTTCGGTATGCGTTACATTATTACTACGAACCGTTATGCCATTTCGCATTACTCGGTTTCATACCGTTTCATGGGAATGGAGAGTGTGCAAAACCGAGGCGCCCTTGCGGCTCACGTGGATGCTGAGAAATATTTGGCAACGAAGGATTTTAGTTTCTGCTGCTCCATCCGACCACGGCCAGCCGCAGGAGGACACCGCGCACCTGCACCACGACCCTCAACGCAGCGTCCTCGCAGAGTCTTCGTAGGTTGACATACGTGTGCATGTGATGTAGTAATGGCGAATTCGGGGGGTCGATCGCCGGTGACACCGAGCCCGCTCACCCGGCCGTTCGGAGCTCGAACAGAAAAAGCGCCGGAACGTTTCCGATGCTTGCCAGAGAACCACCACCCCAACGGTGCACGCCGGCCGGTAACTGACCGCGCGCGAACACTATTGCCGGTTTTCCGGCAAAAGAAGTTGCCGACGTTGGACCACCCGAATTCGATATAAGTATACTTCTCTTCTTGTGACTTTGTGTTTCTCAGAATATTTGGGAAAGAGAAAGACAAGGTGGCAGCGATACCATATATAGAGTAGTATACTCCGTTCACCCGCCGATCGACATAAGGCTTAGTTTCGCTGAAGCGACGTGGCTTGACTTCGCCATCAATCAGTTACCGTCTGATAAGTCACAAGAGAAGATAAGTATACTTAATGCGTCACATGCACACGTAGGTCAACCTAAGAAGACTCGGCGAGCTATTCTGCGTTGAGGGGCGTGGTGCAGGTCCGCGAACCTGCTCTTGAGCCAAATTGACAAATGCTCCCCAGAATACACCTGAGCAGCCAGGGGCTCCATGATTTTGAAACACTGTTTTTTTGTTTATAAAACATCCGTCTTTCCAGGCGATATTTACTCCACTAAAATAATTTGCTTAATAGAAAATCCATCTTTCCCGGTGCAGCGGGAGAACAATACGTGTATAACGATCGATGCCATCGTTATTAAACGTATTGATCTTCCGCTGCACGTCAATAATTATAAACCTTATTAATTTGCCAGTGTCAGTTTTCTAGCTTAATTTATATGTATCGCTATCATTCATGGTAACAAAAATGACTGTGCTAATAAACGCTCGTAGCCACGAAGGTGAGTTCACTCGCGATGCCTACAAGTAAGCGCTGTTCCGCCGCGTCCGAACGGTTTCCGTGTATCACAAATCGTTTCCTAGCCTGTCTGTTATTTCTAAACCATTTTTCAAACAATAAAAATTGTTTATATCAATAAAAGCATGTTTATATCAATAAAAACTTGTATTTTACGACGATATATTCACGTAGGGTTGCTTCACATCAGAGCTATCCAGAGGTGCCCGTCCCGACTCGATCGCCTCCAGCCGTGACCACGCGGGAAGAGTGCTCCGGCCTTGACCCTAAGCGGTGCTCGCCTGACCCATAAATTCGTCCCCACCTCTAAAACCATGATCGAGAAAAAAAAAGACAGTGGATCTCATAGATATCAACGAGAATAGCCAACAACCTACGAACATCTTTCACCTGAGGTTGGAGATGTGCAGTCTCCAGCGACACCGCATTTCTCCTGGACAACATCTGCCGCTCCTCTGTTTCGTGAAACAGGGCCTCTTGTCTGGGCGACGGAGAGTCGCGGGAGAGCATCGGGGAGGAGGCGGGGAGCATCGAAGGGGCCCAGATGAACCGCGGCGACGTCCCGAATGCTGCAGCTCCCGCCCTGTCCACCCCTGGCCTGGATGGAGCTGACTTCGTCGATTTACCTGCTCTCCCGATGGGTAGAACTTCGAGCGCAGCCATGTCGTCGCCTTCGTTATAGCTGCTGAAGTCAGTGGCGTCCACCTTCTGCTCTCTCGATTGCTCATCCAGGTCCGATATCAAGCGGTTCATGCCGGCCTCACCGTCGTCTTGCCCTAAGTTGCTCACGATGTTGCCCATCTCTTATCATTTAGAACGCAGCATGGAAAATTCAATTAGCTCACTTGCATGCTTGCGCCGACTTCAACAACATTCACCTCTTCTTCATTCATCTTAGTTTCACAGATGCCAGACGACATTGAGCTATACAGGCACTGTAATACAGGGCGCAAAGTCCTGTTTGTTTAATTCTCCATAGCACCATTTATTTTCTTCCTCTTCTTCCTGTTTGTTTTGCGCAAAAATCTATGCTTACCCAACACAAGGAGTAATTATATATAAGGGCTGGACACTTGATCGATAAACCTACTGATTAATCGATGAATGATTTAATCGCGATAATTTTTTGGCCGCTTAATCGGGTGAAGTTTAACAACCAGAAAATGAATAAAAATTCAACGCCTTCACCACGCAGACGTGGACGGGCACACCCGTATGAAGGCAAACGTTAGGCTAACTTTTGACCTAAAGTAAACTGTAGGGGCGGAATTCGGAACTCCAAACAAGTGGAGATGGTTGTACATGTCCCAGCCTCTTCAACGCCGTGTGTGTGCACTTTTAGCGCAGCAGAGACTATTGGGAACAGTCAAGGGAGTTCGCTATTGCCGGAGAATATCAACGAGCCTCTTTGCCTTTGCGGCTCAAGTAATAATTGGGATGTAATAATTGGGAAGTGTGAGTGTCTTATGACTGTACTCAAGGTTGATTTAAAGTCCAAAACTGTGCCTTGCGCCGTTAGTTACATATCTCGCATAGGCAAAAATGTAATTCTTACTTTAAAAATATATTCATGTACGGGAAAAAACAAAACCGGTTAATCAAACTATTAATCAATTAAAGGGCGGCGGTTAATTGGGTTGAAATGTTTAATCACGCCCAGCCCTAAGTATAACGTACGCCATAGGCTCAACTGGCCCTAGAGTGCTGTGGCGAATTGAAGCAGACAAGAACCAGTCGAAAGTTCACTTCCAGTAATGTATGTCTATGGGAAAAAATCTAGTGCATTTTCTTCCTGCACTTTTTTATAATGCCACGCGCGTCTACGAGCAACCGCGCCCGCGGCCGAATGGTTATCCTGTTCGGCTCTCACGCAAAGGGCCGAGGTTTCATGTCTGGGAGTCGTGACGTGTTGGAGTCAGTCTCGCCCCAGCGCTCGATCCTGCTGTTTCGCCGACATCGACGCATGCGACGCTAGCCTTAGTCTACCTTGTTTTGGGCACACGTGCGCCCCATTAAACGTTTAGTCTTCTTCAGTCATTCATCGCCTCATCAAGTGTCATTCGTGACAATAAGAGCAAATATCCCAAATAATTCGTACCTACTAGATAGCTTCGGACATTCCTCAATCACGCAGACGAAAATATTGGTCAGTTACGGCGTTTTTCCTCTCAAATTCATGACATTAAACATAGTGCTATTGCTATATACAGCTTAATACATGTTTTGTATGAGCACTGTCGGACACTGTTGGCGGGAACACGGCGTCGGCGCTTTCCAGCATGGGGGATATGCATGCCAAACGAACGAAGGACATCTGGAAAACCAAGGAAGACGGCATAACTACGCAGTAAGACTGGATCAGTAACTCCGTGCATTTAGACGGTTAAAATAAATGGAAGATCACCTAATAGAGTCCCATTTGCAATATTTAAGTACTGCGTTATTATTTCTGCTCATGAGTATGTATGAAGATGCTTGTTCTGCGTTCAAAACATTACCCTCACGCTCGAAATCTTTTAAAATAGGGAGAAGCCAGAAAACGAGTGCCCAATTGAAGCTGCCCCGCATAGGAGATAATAAAAGGAAACACCCTTCATAGCCCACGTACATTATATTTTACGTTTTGAATGTTTTTAACCGCTCGTATAGATGCACGATGGTGTCATTTTTATTTAGTGATAGTACGGGCACATTAGCAATATATAAGCGCCACCGGAATTCTGGCGAACTTTGAACACATTCTACATTTCTTTCAATAATTCTAGTGCTTGGAATCGTCGCTCGTTTTTACGCATCTCCTCTGGAAGAGAGACTTGGGCCTTCAATATAGCAAAGTTTAACAGCGTTCACTTGTGAAGAAAAATACTGTAACTAAAGCAATCACACTTTCACAATTCAAATAAAGGTACAAACTATTCGGTACGACCGAAATAACAAAAGTAATCTATGTTATTTTCCCGCTAAGAAGGAAACTGCGCGCGCGTTTTCCAATAGGAATGCTACAGGAGCACCGCACAAGTAGACTGGTTGCTGTCTGCTTCAATTTTCCTCCCGGAAGTCGGATAGACACTAGCGCCAGTTGAACCTCTAGCGTACATTATTATAACTTTATGAACCAACATATGACTTGTGAAAATGTTGTCGAATTATTTTACATTTATACTTATATAGGGTTTTGCAGTACATTCTCCCTTCCTGAAAGCTGGTGGTGAAATATTTCATGGACTTTGCAAGGACACCGGTGCTGTTAAATAGAGTACTGTTACCCCTAAAGCCCTTTTGTTATGCCTGTCGGAAGCGCTCCGCAAGGTAAAGTGAACTAGAGGAGGGGTAGCGAGCTCAGCGAGCGCTCATGGCTGCCGCGCATCGTGTCGGCGGAACAGGAACGAGACGGCGCCACTAAAGCATGGACTATAAATCTCTAGAACTATACTCTGTTTCACCTTAAGGCTTGTTCACCACTCTTGCAACCGAGTACGACCGAGAGAGACCAGACCGGTTTTTAAGCCTCTTGCGACGTCTTAGGACCAGCTCCGCTGCAGCGCATCCGGTCCTAAGAGGTCGCAAGAGGCTTAGAAACTGGTCTGGTCTCCCTCGGTCGTACTCGGTTGCAAGAGTGTGAACTGGCCTTTATGTTGTACCGCAGACAAGGCTAGAAGCGCAAGCACATAGTGTTGGGAGCTAGTCTTAACGCACGAGAAGCTTGTGCCGCCGAGATGTGCCCTATGAGCAAGGAGCTCCGCGCTTGTAGCCTTTCCTGCGGTACATCATCGGATGCTGCGGCGGAGCTGGTCCTAAGACGTCGCAGAGGCTTAAAGACCGGTCTGGTCTCTCTCGGTCGTACTCCGGTTGCAAGAGTGTGAACTACCTGCACCGGTGCGATGCGGGCCCAGGCGAGTTGGCCATCTTGGCCAATCTCGCCTGGGCCCCTGCACCGGTCAGTGCGTCGGACACGGAAGGCTTCAGGGGAGAGGGCTTCCTTCTCTCCCCGCCAATCTTTGGTGTACTAAAGTGGAAAGAGTTTACTGCACTGGTCGGGTGCGGTGCGGGCCCAGACGAATTGGCCATCTTGTTTTAGAATAGGGGCCCCCAACGCTTTCGAGCACCAACGCTTTGGGTGCCAACGCAACGACACCTCACGCAGCGTGCTTATAGAATAGGTTTATGACGACGGAACGCAAGCCTGCCTGCTGCCGCAGCGCCATTGTAGACAACAAACGAACTATTTAACAGTGAAAAATTATTAAAACGCGAAACATTTGCGCTGAAACGACACTTTAATGTGGCTTGTGGTACAAAATAATGAGGGAACACCAGTTGAAACGGAAAGCAAGACCCATCTGCCGACCATCTCTGAATCAAGTTTTACTTCCCAGGTCAAAACTGAGTGCATCGCCCTCAAATACCAGGCTATCGCCTGCGCCAATGAAATTATCTCGAATTCGAGGGCAATTCCCCGGTCACACGCACGACGCTGGTAAGTCGCGGCTTGCTTCAGCCCATCCGGTAGCGAAGCAGCACGACAGTTATATGAGAGTTTTATAATAGGGGGTTCCGAAGTTTGGGGCCCCAAATAAATGAGGCTTAGCACTGCGCATGCGCAGAACCCAAACTCCGTTTGGGGTCTTGGGTTGGCGCGCACCAACGGAAATTCGAGAAATAGCGTGGGGCCCCCAAATTGCTTGGGGCCGGGTTGCGTCGGCAAACATGGCGGCGCCCTTTCGCCTCGCTTCGGAGCAAATTGCGTCATGGTCGGTGCAGTATTAGCCAATTTCATTGCCAATGAATGGTGAACCGGCTTTCGCTTTGCTTTATCTTGCTCAGCGTCACAAAGAATGAGCCAGGTGGACCGCCCCATTTTAAAGATCATACCTGATTCTTGCCGTTCTAAGCCTACACATGCGTCGCGTAATTCTGTTGACATGGTAACGTATTGCTACTCCGTGTTACAAAGCCTCGTCTCACACAGAACCTTTTTTCACGCGATACGTTACGAAAAGTCACCGGGAAATCTGGTATGCTTCGCATTAAACTGTGCCAGACCCGGTCGCGGGATAGCCCGCGTGGGAGAACAACCCGATCGCTTCGGATGCCCTTTGTTCAGGCAATTGGGGTCCATCCTCCTGGAATGCTGGAATGGGTTAGTGGCGTGCACTTCGCGTAGCACATAAATGTCATCGTCGATCGAGCTTGTAACGCGCGCGGGGAGCCTCTCTTCCGCCATTCTTCTATGGCCTCGGATCGGCCTTCGACTCGTTCGGGCCGGTCCCGCTTCGGGTGTAGCCAAACAATCCACCTCGTAGCGGCTCTAATTTGGCGCGCTTGTTCTCGCAGTGGTAGCATAGAGAGTTGAGCTAGCTGGTACTTAGGAGACATACCTAAAACAGCAAAGCGCAAACACAGGAGGAAGATAACAGAACACAGGAAGGATGCAGCTCTTAACTTATGTATTGTGAAAGAAAGAGAAAGGAAGCTTCAGACATGAAGCCCACGTTGTTGTTTCTTTGCTTTTCTCCTTTTTCTCATCCTTTTTTTTTTTTTTGCCGTGACCTTATAATGCTGGCTTCTCTTTTCTACTGAGACCGTATAATGTATCTGTTTTTATTCTTTCTTCTTTTTACCTTGTGGGTGCGC
>JAZHYW010008893.1:0-48157 GCA_037355805.1 Ixodes ricinus | reverse complement strand
AGAATGAAGTTCTACCCACTGAACTTTTCAAGCTGTACAACCAGAAACGCGAAAATGAAAGCGAACTTTATCCAAGTTTCTATTTACGAAACGGACATGCCAGCACAATCGAATCCCGCAAAACATTTTTGGAAACCAGTGCACGACATTCGGAGTGCAAAACAAAATCACCAACAACCTGTCGTCTCGTGGAACTCAGAAGAACTGGCTTCTGGCTTCCTGCGCGTTCTTTTATTGTTTCCACTTCAGGCTCGCAACAGTAGCTGCCATGCAGCCAAACATCCTGGCGTCATCAGCTGAAACGAAAAGACATGTTGTCAATTAGAGATTACGCGAATTTTGGTGCCTTCATTTCATAGCAATTTGGAAACCAAAATTGTTGAAGCGACAATAAAAAGTGGTGATAAAGAAAGGTCTTCACATTACTGTCACACCCCATTTCTTTGTATTTTCTCGTGAGCGCGCTTTGCTCAGGATGGCCTCGCCCTCGCATGAAGCCGCGCATGAAGGCTACCTGTACCCTGTCATACCTGGCGCCATAGCAACACGTCAGCCGGCATGGCTGGCGAAAGCAGTCGCTGGCGCGAACCTGACTTTCGCCAGCCGCGAAGCCTTGACATTGAGCAGCGATGCATTGACAGCGATGCACATGAGGTATGAAATTGAGTATGCCTTGAGTGCCTCGACTGGCGCTCTCGTTGCACGGGCGCACGTGCAACTGCCGAAGCTTCATTCAGAGCATGTAGCTCGGCGCTTTAGCCCGTGCGTCCAACTATGGCCCATAGCAAGCAAAACACGGTGTCAGTAAAACAACTCACCTTTCTAACAACGAAAGAGTGACGAGGAAGCCCGCACGAGACATTCAGGCGCAGCCCCACCGACCTTTCGCGCGACGTGACCGGAAAGCCACCGTCCGCCGAGTCGACGGCCCCAAAGCCATCCACTGAGCCGCAGCCAAAGCCGCAGCTGTTCAAACTCTTTTTAAAAGTATTTGGAGCTGCTATTAATTTTGAAATGTTAGGTTATAGAGTAGAGTTATTTATCAAGGGTGTAAATATGTTAAATGTCTAAATTAGGTGTGTGACTGCAGTGCCACTGAACGGTCGTCGTAGTCCCTAGCTCCTGGGCCGCGAATCGGCTCGAGTGGCCACTCTTTTCGTTTACTGTGTTACTCTATGGAGCGGCTTAGACATTGAAAAAAGAAAACAGTTGCGTGACTCCTGGTCCACTGATTTAATAGCTCTATTTTTCTTCAGGCGGTAATTGGCAGGCGACGCCTGGTGCGGAACGGAAATGCGCCGCCAAAATTGAAGCGTCGGGTATGCGTAATTCGGTCGTTTTTCGGTTTTTTTAAATTGTCAATTTACCACTGAATACGTTAGTGCGAATGGCCGAACGCTTCAACTACTTGCAGAAAATGGAAAACAACAGCAACACCCGCGATGTCCACGCAGCATCGACATCTTTTGGCAGCAAGCTGTATTTACCTGGTCAACTCAAAACTGAAAAAAAGAAAGAAAGGTTGGCATGGCTGCCAGCCTTTCTTTTCTTGCTGGGAAAGTTTGGAAATGGAAGGAAGACGGAAAGGGGGGGGGGTAGTTTTCGTCTGATGCCGCTGTGGACAGCAAGACTGGGCACGAGCTCAGACTTTGGCTTAGCTTTGTGGTAGACTCGAACACGAATATATATATATATATATATATATATATATATATATATATATATATATATATATATATATATATATATATATATATATATATATATATATAACACAGCCTCGTGGTACACGCCGCGACACAGTTTGTGCTCAGGTAATTTTCACGCGAGGCGATTACAGAGAGGCACATCAATGTGCCAATATTGTGACAGTGGGTTCTAAATCAGAAAAAAAAAATAAACAGATCCGTCGCACTTGCTATCTGTACTCGGTATTTATATATCGATTCATATTTAAATTTGAGGTTTCTACTATTAAAGCAGACGTGGCAGCGCACGTCTGAGCCGCTAACCGCGCAGTTTGTTCAAATGTTCCCGGCGCCCCCAAGCTGCGACAACTCGAGTTCAGCGCAAATTCACATGCCGCAACTCGTGCTGCATCCTGGCTTCGTTCAATCCTCAATTTCACTAGCGATCCTCAACTTCACGAGCGATCCCCAATTTCGCTAGCGATCGAAACGCCAAGTTCGGTTTGGGAGCGATGGACTGCTCAGTAGCGCGCTAAAAATTACCCAGCACAAAAAATGCCAGGAAAGCAGGATGCACTTGCACCATGCCTGGCATACCGATTAGGATAATTGTACGCTATCCTCCATGGATCGAAGACAACGAGCCGAGCGCGCCGAATACGGCAGCCGTGCCGGCAGAAGCAGCTGCGATCGGTGTGACTTCCGTGAGCAGGGTAACAGTCCCAGTAACGGCGGAGTCGGCCATTCGGGCAGGTTCAGATTTCCTCCCCAAATGCCCGGAGGAGGGTAGGCGGCGCAACGACTCAGCTAGATCGGCGCCGGCCAGGAAGCCCAGCTTGGAACGGTGTATAGTGGGACACGAGCATTACAAGGTTAGGTGTGGTCCCGACATGTTCATATGTTATGACCGCTTCACGAAACAAAAACGGGAATGTTAAAATTCGACTCTTAGTTCCGAACTTGCAGGTCGAAATAATTTACATTGCCCTCTTTGGAAAAAAAAAAAAAGAAAAGCTCCAGCTTTTTGCGAGGCTTTTTTTTTCGAAGTGCTTTTACTCTTATTGATTTCCAGATTTAAAGGGGCCACGAAATTAAATAAAAATTTGGTTTTAGGCTAGTTGGTTCAAATCCATTCAAATATTACAAGGCGTGACTAAGCTGGTTTATGAGATTCCTTCTAGTTGCGGACAAGTTTCCATCGGTCAGACCAGCCGATGCCTTAATAAGAGAGCGCGGGAACACACGCTAGTCGGACGCAATGATTCGGGTGACCATCTTGCGGAGCACTGCGAACGATGCGGGTGTGAAACTTTGTTAGAGCACACAAGGCTATTAGGAGAGGGAAGAAGAAGATGGAAAGGAGATACATCGAAGCTTTCGGTATACACAAAGCGCCTGACAAATCCGTAAGCAGCCGTCCCTTTATCTGCTAAACAAAGAAACTGTGTTTCTTGAGGGCTGCGTGTGATGAGCGATAGGAACCTTTATCTGTTGCATGTGTTTAGGCGATGGGGATCGACAGTTTCACAATGTTTCGTGTTTTATTAAATCAGTTGGAAGTTGACGATTGCCCGCGTCGTACGTGGTTCTTTTTTCGTCCTGTTCTGTTCGCGCCTTTTATCCTTTTATTCGACATGAAGTGAATTTTGGGCTGGGACAAATGATTTTACATTGGGGGTTTACTATTCATATATCGTTTAGTGGGCCAAAATAAAGAGGTTAGAAAGTCAAAAGCCAGCTTTTCGGTTACGAACATTTGGAGATATAGGGGACTATTTTGTACCTCATTTCCTTTGAAAGCTCTCCGCCTTTTCACTGTGATACATCCGCTGTACTCAGAGAATGTCAGTGTTACCTAAAGCATGTCAACGGTACCCAAAGCACGTCAGCCGACCCGAGCTCACGCGTTGCACACGAGAACTGCGTCACTCGGATGTACGCGCTCGTCAACAAATATTTGGATTCGCGTTCGTGGTCAATGAGTGCCCTGACCACGGTGTAAGATATACTCTTTAGGTGAGGAGACGGCGGGGCTGAACGAGCGGCGCGAGGAATCAGATAGTGTTCGTTCGACGGGCATCTGAAAGGCTGCATTATTCCGCGGCCACCGTGCCCGCGGCTGACAGCGTCGCCGGCGGCCAAACGGCGAAACTGTGTGAGAACGAAAAACTTGGTCTTTCTGCACGAGCGACAACCTCGCTGGAGCTCTGCGCGTGTGGAGCATGAGGCGGCATGAGCCGTCTTTGCCGTGCCCACGGGCCGACGAGTCCTCTGCCGGCGCCGAACTTTATCTGCACTGCGCGAGGAGCGCGCTGTCCTCACCTGAAGAGTATTATCTTACACCGTGGCCCTGACGGAACTTATTATCACTTGCGAATGACAAGTTATATGTTGTGTTCAAAAAGCACGGTGAAAGCTTCGAGTCATCGCACCAATGCAAAAGCATGTCACGACCACGTGATTTCTCAATCCGCTTTTGAGTTGAGGATTAAAGCTAAGGAGGAATGAAAACTAATTTCATGACTCCTTTAAGCGTATTACAATATGAATATAAATGCAAAGGGGGGGGGTGTATTACGTGAGTGGGATGCTCTGCTAATCTTTGAGGATGTCACTTTCAGCTGAGTCATTCGGTGGTTATTTTTTGTCTCAGCGCCATGGTAGCGTGATAGTGCTCATAACGGCGCGGAAGGTGCTATCGCCCCACTTACCGAATTAGAGAACTACAAGCAGCAGTAAAGCACGTGAATAATAGGCAGTTTCATGATACTCCTAAAACATGTGGTTTCGGAACAATTCTTTTTAATATAAATGCCACCAAAACGGCGGTCGTCGCACAGAGCTTCGCCTAAAGGCTAGCCCACATGGCGCGTTTTTCTCCGCGTCTGCCGCGCGTCTGCGCCTGCGTTTTGACGTCACTTCCGGCGCCGGGTCGAAACGCAGCGTTTTTAGGCGCATTCCGGCGTATCTGGAGGAGCCAGATATTTTGCGTCTAGGCGTCGCGTCTCCCGCTGCGTCCAGAAGGCAAAAACCAATGAACGGCCGTGTTCACTAGTTGCAAGGAGCGTTTGAGTTTTCGCCACTGTAGGACTGTAGTTTTAGCCACAGACCTGACGACAATGGCGATAATAATAATAATAATAATAATAATAATAATAATAATAATAATAATAATAATAATAATTTTTTATTTGCACAGATTGCGATACCCACTAGGCAGGGTGCAAGGGTAGGCAGAAAGGTTGATGAGACCCTTGATGAGACGCAGCTAGCCCGCCGCCAAGTAGGGAAAGGGATACGGGAGAGGAAAATAAATTCAAACACTCAAAACAGAAAGATACACGTGTAAAAACGGGTAACAAACCTGTGCCATTCCAAAACAAAGCAGAGCAAAGCGCGCGCGGGCGCGCGCGTACACACACTCACACACACATACGCGCGCGCACGCGCGGAGTTTACTCGCAGCAGGGCGAACATGGGTAGTTACGTCCTTCCCCCCGCGGTCCTGCGGGGACGGAGAACTCCAAAACAACGCGGCGGTGGCGCCCTCTACTAGCATCCACAGAAAGAGTAACATCTTTGGCGGGCATGCTTTAAGAAATCTACTTCTTTGCATAAAAACAAACGGAAATAAACTCTTTTTGTAGGAACCTTTATTGGAGATTGGTACAAAATAGAAGGCACGGGATGGTTTTTAAAAAAATAGTTTACAAGGTTTCGCGGCATAATTACTATTGTTTTTATACAACCATGGCTCACCGGAGATTTCAGGTAGCGCGTCCCGAGCTGGGTGCGTGCTGACTTCTCTATTTATTCACGGTACTTCTGCATGAGAGACAGTGGTTGGCTACCATATCTCTTTTACCTTGTATATTTCGGCTACGATATTGCCGATGAAAGCCAAAATAGAAGAGTAACAGTTGACGCTATCGAATGCGATACTCTGAGCCAGTTCAAACAGCTCTGCAGTTTCCTCAGTGGCCGCGACGGGAGAAATGGCGGCGTTGGGATCGCCGATAGTTGCGTTCCATTGCACGGATCGGTGCAACTTCTTTGGGGAATGTTCCATGACAGTATACTGAGTTCTAGTAACGTTAGCTGTACTACTGTTCCGCTGTAAGGTGCCCGCAATAGTTACCAAAAGGCTGCCCGACTGTTTCCTAATTGTTGCGAGACAAGTGAGGAACACCCGCAAAACTATGCCACGCAGCTGTGGCATGACAGACTCTAGCAACAAAAGCAAGACATTGTTGCCTCGATCATGGGGAAGCACTGTCGCGAGGAGCGCTGCCTGGTCATGCAGTGCAAATGTTGAGAAGATGCATGCGGCAACAGTTGGCAAAAACTGATGTACAGCTGCAGTCCCGTTTTGGCACGCAACGTCTGCCGAATAGGTTTGAGCAACAGTCAACCAACAATGGTGTCCAGTGTTTCCGCAACAATTCCTCGACACATCTATCCCAACCTAGCGCGAAACTGTTGTGTCGTTTACGGTTGGAACACTTTTGGAAAGCAATGTTTGGCGACTGCATTCTGGCAGTGTAAACGCAAACTGTTTTTGAATCTGCCACGGGAACAGTTTAGCAACATCAGGACAGCACACATTTTGCTGGGTAAAAGCAATGCTTCGGTAACTGTTGCGAGCATGAAACAATCAACGGTTGACCGACACAGTTGCCGCAGTGCTTTAGCAGCGGACACTTCTGCAGTGTTATGACTGTTGCTACAACATTGTTGCGCGATTGCAGTAAAAATGTTTCCATGTTGCGAAACTTTGTTGCGCCGACTGTCTCCACAACATAAGAATTGTTACCTGGGTTCTTTGGATCGCCTCTTTTTAAACCAGCGCAAGCTCGCGCGTTCTCTATTTTGAGACGGTTAGAACGGTCGCACATAAAACCCGTGTTAGAGTAACGACACTTGGCCATATTGTGGCTTAAAATCATGGTTGCCAGTTATCTGAAGCTTTATCTAAAATCACAAGAAACGCTTTTCCGTCCTCCACAAATGCTTAAACAACCCGCGACAGAGCATAGCAATATTGCATCAGCTTCCTAGCACCACATCTAATGCTGAGGAAGTCGCACTTTTGGTTCATGACGATCGGCAGTTCCGTTTGCTCTGAACAAGACCCAAAATGGCGGCGCCCAAAACAATTTTGGGGAATGGAGTGCCGATACTTTCAAGCTCATTTATTGACTCGAGGCATGAAGTGAACTCGGGTGTATTCTTTTCTTCTTCGTCTTTATTGTTTATTGATTTCAATCATATCAAATAATGAACACATTATATCACGCTACGCTTGTGTAATTATTTGTCTTAGATTCATTAACCTGACCCAGTACTTGAACCATTCATTTATCGATAGTAAATCTTCCAATCTATTTTTTAAATGTGATTGTAAAAAGACACGGAGATTGATGATGATACAGACGCCAACGCCGCCCTCGAAAATGTTTTGAACATTAGAAATCAGCAGTTTTGTCTACCATCCGCCAGGTAGCGCAACAAAACAACCGAACAGTTTTTAATTGTTTTTAAAATTAGCTAAATTAGCCTATCAAGAAACCAAAGAAAGATCATTGTAAAATTTTAATACATCGCAATGTATATCTATTCCAAACAATAAGTGTTATTAGATGCCAATAAATCTGTTTGATGCCCAAAAAAGATATGCGTCAAAAACAGGTAAGATTGAAGGGCTCCTGGAGCGTTATGACTTTGAAAATGAAAAAGAAAAGCCATCGTCCATCTCTTGGGCAACCATTGTAGTTTTAAATGTTATAAACGATTTTATCATAGTTTAATTATTTCCTCAGCGGCATTTGAAGTACCATGACTCGAAGCACAAAAAAGTGCTACGTTTGATATAAAATATGTAAACAAAAAATATTTACACAACATTAAATTTTTTCTGCATATTACCAATTGTAAGCACTACATCTGTAGCTAATTTCATTGCCCTAGCGCTTGTCATTAAAAACATATTTGTGCTGAAAAATGTCAGTTTTAGGGCAATATTTGGAGAGATGAAAAAAGCAAAGTAGTGCAAATACCAAAAAGTATATCATTACATTCTGCTTCGACATCATCTTAACAAAACTGCTCTATTGGAACCGTGTTATCTTTAATAGATCGTTCATGAAATATGAACCAGCGGAGCAAGTGAGGGTCTGCGCCATCATATTCGCAACGCTACAAATGCGCATGAACAGTATAAACCAATACATACATAATATCAAATGAAAGAGGATTGCATTGCCTTTCGAATGACATCAATCCCACAAAACAGTATTTAAAAGAAGATGAGTAATGACCTGCCAAAAAGTGCCTAAGCTGCCACATTCAGTGGGACCGTGGCCTTAAACAGCTTGCTACACAAACCCTACTCCAGTGGGCTCGGGAGCAGTGGCGACAACATGACTCTCATGCCGCGTTTCTGCGTTTCGCAGGTCTGTAAACGATTTTCACTTTACGCGAAAGAAAAACCGACAATCGTTGCCTTCCTTCTCAACAGGGGAGCACCACAGGGATCAATTATATCACCCACACTTTTCAACCTCGCATTGGCAGATCTACCAAGATACCTAAACGAAATTCCCGATCTTCATCACTCAATTTACGCGGACGATATTACGTTATGGACAGCACAAGGAAACCCCGGACAAATCGAAGAAACTCTTCAGCGCGGCTGTGATGCGGTCGAAGTCTATACCTCCACAATAGGACTCACCTTATCTCCCTCCAAAACTCAACTACTGGTCACATCCTGCAAGAGAGGACCCGACCCCGACCGAAAACTCATCAAAATCAAGCTGCAGGACAAGGAAATTCAACAAGTTGATCAAACCAAAATTCTAGGAGTAGTATTCCAATTCAACGGTAAACCGGAAGTATCACTCAACCGCCTTCACGCCCAAATCAATCAGATCGCACACCTGATACAACGGACCACAAATCACAGAACCGGACTCAAAGAGCATAATCTACTCCATATCATCGACGCCTTCGTCATATCTCGTCTCCTATACACACTACCGTACCTCACAACAACATGTACCCAAATTAAAAAGCTCGAAGCCAGTCTCCGTAAATTGTACCGACTCGCCTCGGGAGTGCCGCGCCACGCGTCCAGCGAACGCCTTCTCAACACGGGAACTTTCAACACCATTACAGAACGCATACAAATGCACAAAGACGGGCAGATACTACGACTCTCTACCTCAAACCAAGGGCGAACAATTTTGCAGACACTAGATATCAGCACGGACTCACTTCCCCCAATCCCCATACCTCCCCCTCCATGGAAAAGCGCCAACCCAAATGTTACAGTGGAACCCCTACCGAAAAACATGAACCCCGACAACAACCCCGAGAGACGAAGACTACGCGCCAAAGCTCACGAAAAGCGAATACGCTGCCTACACGAGACGGATCACGATACGTATTTTGCTGATGCCAGTCACCAGGTCACGCATGGCAAAATAGCTTTCGTCAACACACGCACTAAAATACATTACTCCGAAACCTTCACAGAACCCCCGACAATCGACGATTTGGAAGAATACGCCATCGTCAAAGCCATGGAACATGCAGCCCAACAACCTAACATTAATCCCACGATAATCTTCACGGACTCGCAGCGCGCCCTACGAAACTTCACCGACAACACCTTACACTTTATGACGGCTAACCTAGTCCGTGAAATACATGTCCGCTACCCAGACAAAAAATTCCGCCTCGTATGGACGCCTGGCCACCAAGGCGTGGAGGGAAATGAGACAGCCCAACGTCTCACCCGCGAAAACTCCCCGGGTCCCGTCACGTCATGGCCGGCTATCTACTCAGTAGGCGCAGCAAGGAACGCTCACCGAGTCCTGCGGAAGTCGAGGTTAAAAGAACAACGTGAAGAGCGGACCATTTACCCTCAACCCCCAAAGACCATGTCTAGGCAACAGTCCTCCCTCGTCAGGCAAGCTCAAACCACCTCTCTTCCATCACACCACATCTTCCACCACATCTACGAACGACCCGACTTCCCCACCTGCCCAAAATGCGGAGAATACCCTTCCATCCCTCACACCTACTGGTCTTGTAACCCACCCACCCTTCCCCCAACCCTCTCACACATCATTTCTTGGGAGGAATGGCTGGCTCCACCCACGGGCACCGACATACCCACCGCACTAGAAGCACTAATTAACCACTCCGGTCCCCTTGCGGAATCCATCCGCGAGACGTGGGCCGGACGGGCCGTCCGGACCAGGACGTAGGCCCCTACACAAAATAAAGTTTGGCTTGCTTGCTTGCTTGCCTTCTTTTGCTCCCAAGCCCAGGACAGCTGTGTGATATTGCTTATGATTGTTTTTCGATGGTGTTATTCTTGTTGCGCTCCGGCGACGTCGAGACGAATCCGGGCCCTCTTACTTGTTCGAAGGCTGTTCTTGAGGTTGCATCTCTACCTGATGAGCCCTCCGAGCAGAGGTCTGTTATTTTTCGCCTTCTGAAGGACCTTCAGGCCCGGTCTATACACTCGGAAAAAAGTCAGGCTGGGTTGGTCGCTGACGTGAAGTCAATAAAGCTGGCCAGAAAAACGTAGAAACTAAAATCGGTCACATCCGGCAAAAATTGAATACCTTAGAAAAAAAGAAAAAAAACTTGACAGCTTAGATCAAGATATGGCCGGTTTGTTAGGTTCTGTGAAAGTATTGAGCACCCAGCAAGACTCATTACAGTCGCGGCTAGACGAACTGGAGGACAAGTCATGGCGCTACAACCCTGTATTTCATGGAATTCCTGATTCTCGTAAATGATCGCAACAATCTGAGGAACAAGTGAGGAAATTTCTTACGGGCACTATTGACACATTTTCGGACGGTGCAACTGAGCGTGCTTATCGCTTAGGGTTCTACTCGGCAAAGAAATGTCGCCCTGTGATAGTTAAATTTTCAAGCTGCAAAATAAAATACAGCATACTTTCCGCACTCTCCAAATTGAAAGAAAAGAACATCAATGTCAGCGAGGATTTTTCGCCTGCTACGCGTTACTGTCGAAAGCAACTAATTGAGTTTGCTAAAAATCAGCCAGGAGCGCCACCGTTTAAGCTTCGCTATAACAAAATTTTCATGAACAGTACATGTATGGCACTGCAACCGAAAGCATGATACTACCTGCTTCAGAACATAGATCTGATAACCACCAGTCAAGTCTTTCAATGCGTGGTCTGATACAGGAAAACGCGAGGGGCAGTCAACGAATTTTATCTAATGTTTCGATACTTTTTTTCTAACATTCGGAGCGTTATTAGCAAGAGTGATTCCTTAATTTCTGCCGTAGATAGCTGCAGTGCTGGTATAATAGTTCTAACTGAGACCTGGCTGCACTCTCAGTTTCGTGACCATAAAAATTTCCAAGACGCACATCGTTTTTTGTTTTTGTTTTTGTATATCGATTTGACCGCATGTCACGGAGGTGGTGTTCTTTTGGCGATATGTAAAGAATTCCTATATCAGTGTATAAGTGCCCCCAGTGACTTGGAGATTGTGTGGGCTATCATGGAACTGTGTCATCAAAGAGTTGTCATTGGTGTTTGCCATCGCTACCCCCCCCCTTATCCTTATTCTTCCAGTTTTGTAAATGATCTACATGATGTAAGCAATTTTGTCAGAACTCGCTATCCTACGTTACCTTTATTTTTGTTGGGTGATTTCAACGTTTCAAATATAACATGGGATAGCGAGTCATCCAGTATGGCCCCCTTCTCCACCCTAGCTAATTAATTTTAGAACTGCGCTTTGTCTTTTGATTCACACACACCTACCAGAACGACCTCATCTGTCGCTAACGTCCTTGATCTAATACTAACACCTCAACCCAATCTTGTATCTGACTTTTTTTACCTGGCTTGAGCGATCATTCTGTACTTTCACTTCACATAAACCTGTACCTGTCTGTGGCCGGATTGCACTGAACCTGCTCTTCAAGGGCCCAGAGTATGGCCAATAGTTCAGAAGTTTTCGTGCTGTTGCTATTGAGCAGGTATTTGCATTTTTATTTGCCGGTGCCAGCTGAGTGCATTGCTATGACCCATTCTTATCGCTCTTCTAGCTACTTCGATAAGTTTCGCAAATCTTGGCGCAAAAGAAAGCAGCCCCGGCAAGGGCCGCAGCTTGGAACCCTGGACCGGCAAACTGAAGACTCATATGCCTATCCGGAGACTCGAGGCAACGACCCCCGGATTTTCCCGGGACCATTGTGAAAACACCAAGTGGCAAGTTCCACGGTGCGAGGACTCATGCCATCAGCCAGGCGTCGGCGAACCCTTATCCGACTCTCGTGAGTTATTCTCAAGGCAACAGCGGTCCACCAGCCTTTACAGGTCAGTTCATTTGCTGTACATAGTGAAAAATACACAGCGCAAAAGGACAAAAGGGAAGAGACACACCGGATAGAACAGAGCGCTGTGTCTCTTCCCTTTTTGTCCTTTTGCGCTGTGTATTTTCACTATGTACAACCAATACCAACTAGCCCAACTTTCTACTTTATTACAGTTCATTTGCCATCAGATGTCCCAACGAGACAGTCAGTTCTTAACGGACTGTACGAAACAACGTGAAACAATTGAATTCTTGAAGAACAAGGAGCTCTTAGTACAGGTGCTCAAGCAAAAGGATTCGTTTCAGGAGTACTCAAGTCATAAGAAAGAGTTCGAAGAGTTTCTTTTGAACCGCAACCCGCCCTCCGCTTTCCGGCAGAAGAAGACGGAGGCAGGTACACAAGAAACAAATACAGCATGTACAAACGACGCAAGCCAGAAAGATGACGACGAAGAAGGGCTACTACTACCATCGCATCCACGCAAACGAAGCACCTTGCCTACAAAACAGAGAGAAGCCCCTGCAGATACGAGGAGGTCCAAGTCCGCAACTCAGACAGTGGTGCTAAAACCTACCTGCAAGGAGACGGTTCACACCTTCACCGGACGAGACATCTACCGGACGGTGGAGAAAGCCAGCATCCAGAACACGCATAGGCGTGCGCACAGGGGGGCAGGGGGGGGGGGTGGCCGCCCCCTCTAATCATCTTAGGGGGGGGGGGGGCGCAAAGTTGGCCCGACTCGAGGCGCGACTGCGCCGGCGGTATGGTTTCTTTTTCGACGGCATAAAACACCGACCGGGGGGGGGGGGGGGGGGGTGCTGGGGAAACCTCGCCCCCCCTAATGAAAAGTCCTGCGCACGCCTATGAGAAGACGGACGGTTTCACAGTGCACTTCAACGAGAAGTCAAATACTATCGAAATCACCACTAGAAACCCTTGGCTCACGAGCAAGCTACTAAACATTGGAGCGGTAGAAGAAGCGGAGGAAAAGTATTAGATGAAACCGTACATGGCCATCTCCAGCAACCAAGTAAGGGAGTCATACACCTGGATGCCGAAAACCTGAATGAAACACCGGAATCACTGATAAAGGGATTAGACTATCGCACAAACAACATTGTGACAACTAGGATCATAGGAAGGTCTGGAAAGACGGCACTGACCACTTTCGAAGGGGAGAGAATTCCGAGGCATGTGCGTTTCCTAAGTGAAGTGTTCAATGTAATGAAGTGCAGTCAGACCCAGACCGGCAGTATGCTACTCATGCCACCGCATTGGTAATAAGTCCGAT
The DNA here is from genome assembly GCA_037355805.1 of Ixodes ricinus. Taxonomy (NCBI): domain Eukaryota; kingdom Metazoa; phylum Arthropoda; class Arachnida; order Ixodida; family Ixodidae; genus Ixodes; species Ixodes ricinus. The sequence goes on along the minus strand of JAZHYW010008893.1, from coordinate 34,801 downwards.
GTGCGCCCCCACGGCACAAAAGATGCGGCAACTGTGGCCACATTCATTGGGGACACAGAAGGCTGCGAATCACCGCCGAAATGTTTCAACTGCGGGGGCCCGCACGTCACAACTAGCAACAACTGCCCCAAAAGACAGATAACGCCAAGGCGTCCACAGCCGAGAAAATTACTAACACCAAGGCTCTTTCTGAACGGCCCTCCACCACTACCGAGAGCGTCGAATTATGGAACTGAAGACAGTTCCAAGCCTCTAACAAGAGAGGTCTGGGCTGCTCCCCTCAGGCTAGGACCAAACAGGCAAGCACCCGATCCGGCGTCAATTGAGAAATCTCTATATCACGACGAACCAACTGCGATGGAGTCATAAATGCTACAGAACAGCTGCGTCACGCAGAATGGCGTCACTGGATCAAAGTGTGAGAAAAATGGAAAATACAATGGACTGCATTCTGCAGGCCCTCCATGCTATGAACCGACCAAGACATAAATAGGACCCGTACGCGAAAATCTAAAAATAAAAAGACTCCATGTGTCTTAGAGTGGAATTGCCGAACCTTCCGACAAGAGCAAGCAGAATTCAAGAAAAGACTGGGCAAAATGGGTGACAACAAACCGCTTATCATCCTGCTGCAAGAAACAAAAACGGACTCTATCAAAATTAGAGGTTACACCACCTATACGCAAACCGCCTCCAACACCGACCGTGATACACCAGAGAACCCCATGCCTACAGAAGCAACGCTGATAAGTAAGGACATCTCCCAGGCTTAACTCAACACGCAACGTCTCTGCAACAACACACAGGAAGTTGTGGGCGTCAAAGTACGAATAGGGGATAAGGAATGTAGAATCTTTCATACCTATATCAGACCGCACAGACGGGAAGGAAAATGACTAGTGATGGGACGAATCTTTATCCGAATCGAGATTCGGAGCCAAATCTGAAGATTCGGAAAGAATCGGAAGAGTAGCCGAATCTCAAGCGATTCGGAAAAGTTCGGAAAGATTCGGAGCATTGCCATGGTTGCCAGATCACGTTGATGAGTGTTTCAACTTTTCGTGATATTAAATTCACTAATTCTACAAACTGCACAAAATAATATGGTAATATAATATCATAGTAATCAATAATATGTTCCGTTTTGTTTATATTATTTCGGATGTTTGTCGAGAACGGTAGCCAGACATCGCGGGACAATTGGTTTCGGTTCCGGATTACAACAAAAATCGGCATGCTTGGTGCACGTGGAAATACAAGCATAGCCAAGCGCATGTTTTCATCGCAGCAAGAGATCGATGCCGTACGTGCGGTTCGGCACAGGCTCATTTCGTGCTCATAATTACGGTCACACCACACAAGTGAGTACGTTCGATTGTTAATGATATCCGATTGAGTTAGTGTTTGTTTTCGAAGAATAAAGTTGCGTTGACACCCCTGTGTTGGGCTTCTTTTTCATCAAGTAAAGTTCACGTACACAAAACTTACTGCCGAGAACAGAGAAACGACACTGCGACGTTTCTCTTCCCCAACGGTGTCGTGGCTGGCCGCGGTGCGTTGTCGAAGTTGTGACGAGCAACATTCCTCTCGCTCTCGCGCCTTACAGGTACGGACATGCCGCAGCTCTGGAGAAGGAGACGAATCATTTCATTGCCTGTATATATTTATTGTGCGTTGCGCCACATTATGATAATACATCAGAATTTCGCTACATTTTACCGATCACCGCGAAACCGCACAGCAACCGAGACGTACCTTGGTTAGGCCTACGTCAACCACACCGATCAGCTCAGCTGGACCTGGGCGCGTGCCAGCGTTTAGAATGACAGTACAGGACATACCATACGTTGAAATAGACAAGAGGAAATCTGGTTATATGCAGTAACAGTACCTAAAAAACACACACACACACACAACTGACCGCATTCTCGAGGTTTACGACAAGGCTCACGCTGCCATCTGCAACTCTGCAACCAGCGACGAATCTGACGAATCTCCGAATCTGCCGAATATTCGTCGCGGGAAGTTCGGAAATTTCCGAATCTGGGCGAATCCGAATCTCCGGTGATTCGTCCCATCACTAGAATGACATGTCATGGTTAGATGACGCGAAACACGGCAATATGCCTACGCTGGTGGCCAGGCGATTTCAATGCCCAAGCACACAACATGGGGATATAAGCGAGAAAACCAAGCAAAAAATCCAGCATATGTGGTCAGAAACAAAAAATTGGGTTGTATCTATAGCCTCCTCTATACTGACAAAGCCTGGCAGATCGCCACGAGAAGCGGCCGCCGAAATGTGAAAAGGTAGAGCGGCAGACAACGGATGGAGAGGATGGATGGATGGATGGATGAATACGGCTGAGCCCTTTGGATCGGGCGGTAGCTTACGCCACCTAGCCAATTTGTCTTACCATTTAAGCTTAGAATATTTAAATGTGAAAACTATATACACTCCACACTGAACAGAAAGTGAGGCTATAAAACCCCCTTGCCATCAGTTAATAAGAAAATACCTAGTTTTCTCGTGCTTTCTGCCACCATTCACTTAATCTTTGCTTGGTAATCTCTACTGTCTTGTAATCCACTTTTCCTTCGCTGTCTCTAAAACCCAATGACTTTATTAAATCTATGTTGTCTTCGGTAGGCATAGGGTGAAGCCCTTTACAGTAGAGTATCAAGTGCTCAGCCGTCTCGTCCACCTCTCCACAAGCAGCGCACACTGTATCCATTTCCTGGTACTTCGCTCTGTATGTTCTGGTTCGCAAAACACCTGTCCTTGCCTCAAACAACAATGAGCTTCCCCTAGAATTATCATAAATGCTTTCTTTGGCAATAACTGTTTTGTTTAATCTATAGCTTTCCAGAGCCCTCTTTGTCTGCATTCCCTCTAGCCACCGATCTCTTTCTGTGGCCTTAACTTTCTTCTTAACGGAGACCTGCTCTTCCGTAACCCCACTATAGCCTAAAACTTTCCTCTTAATTTCCTAGTGCGCTGTCTCCACTTTGTGTCTATACTCCTCATGTATAAAAAGCTAAAAACCTTTCGTGCCCATTGCTCCCCATCCATTTGCCTCAACCGATCCTCAAATTCTATCTTGCTCGCAGCTTCCCTGCCCTCAAATGACGCCCATCCCATGTCTCCTTGCACTCCCTGGTTTGGCGTTTTGCAATGTGCCCCCAAAGCCAGCCTACCTACTCCGCGCTGTTTTATTTCTAGTCTTGCATGCACTTCGGATTTCATGCATAGCACTGCGTTTCCAAAAGTTAAACCAGGCACCATGACCCCTTTCCAAATCTCTCTCACCACCTCATACCTGTTGTAATTCCAAAGTGCTCTATTTTTCATTACAGCTGCATTTCTGTTGCCCTTACCTATTATATACTTTTCATGCTCACTGAGATATGCTGCACCATCACATATCCATACTCCTAGATACTTGTATTTACTAGCTCTCTCCACTGTAATATTCTGTATCTTCAGCCTCTCAACTTCATCATCGTTAAAAATCATGACTGCTGATTTTTCACTACTGAATTCTAAACCTAATTCCTCCCCTTCCCTACCACAGATGCTCATTAATTCCTGTAAATCTATCCTGTTGTTAGCCATTAGTACGATATCATCTGCATACATCAATCCCGGTAAGGATTGCTGAATTTTTGGCCTAGCTTACTGTACGAAAGGTCGAATCCAAGCCCACTCTTCTCTAGTCTATCCTCCAATCCTCTCAGATACAACATAAACAGCAAAGGCGATAACGGGCACCCCTGCCTAAGGCCTCGTCCTATCTCTATTTCCCCCGTTGCCTTTCCTTCCCATGTTATAATCACCTTATTATCTTTGTAAATGTTCCTCAATATTGCTGTTAGTCCTTCATCTAGGTTTAAGCTCTCCACTATGTCCCACAGATTCCTTTGGTTCACATTGTCATAGGCACCCTTGATATCCAGAAACGCCAGCCAGAGCTGTCTGTTTTCTTTTTGCGCTATTTCTATACACTGTGTTAGAGAAAATATATTGTCCTCCAACCTTCTTTGTTTCCGAAACCCGTTCTGTAACTCGCCCAGTATGCCCTCACAATCTACCCATTCCTCCAGTCTGTTCTTTATAATCTGCATTACCAACCTGTAAATAACTGGTGTCACGGTTATGGGACGATAATTCCTAATATCAGACTTATCTCCCTTTCCCTTATATATCATACTCATCCTACTAAGCCTCCATTCATCTGGAATATTTCCTTTTGTTATCATAGTGCTCACTACCTCCCTTAGTTTTGCCTTAGATTTAGGACCCAAATTCTTCACCAGCTTGATTGGGATACCATCTGTGCCTGTTGACGTGCCACTAGGGACTCTTCGTTCCGCCTTTTCCCATTCTCTTTGTCCAAAATCCGCGATGTCACAAGCTGGACTGTTACTTCCTTCGGTTCTCCTATCTTCCACATGTACCTGTTCCCGAAATTTCTCCTCCATCACTGCTCCTATATATCGTATCGCATCATCTCCCTCTAATTGATCTCCCTGATCCGAGAGTATGAACCTCTGTCTAGCTTGCGTCGTTTCACCGAGTGAGTTCAAGTGCTCCCAAAACTTCTTGGCTGCGTTTCTATCTTTCTTGCTTACATTACTCATCCATTCTACACCCTTTCTCTGAATTTTCGCATTGATTAAACTGGATGCCTCTCGGCGACATGTTATAAAAGTGTCCCATCTTCTTTTTACTTCCGTTTCTGACTCCCCACTACGCTTGGAATACCTGTGTTCTCTAGAGGCTTCCTGACGTTTTTGTATCGCTTGCTTCACTTCTTTGTCCCACCAGCTTTTTGGTCTATGTCCTTGCTTCCCTTTTCGTTTACTCTTAACTTTGTCTAGTTCCAGAACAAAAAGTCTAGTTAGGCTCTCATAGGTCCAATCTGTATACCGTTGCCCTGAAACTGCTTCCTCTATTCTTTCAGCAACTATTTCCAACTCTTTGTCGCTGCAGAAAGTTTGCTTTGAATTATGTTGTGTAGGTTCAGCATTTACTTCTCTGGCAAAATTCAGCTTAATACGTTTGTGATCACTACCAAGACTTTTGGAACCTTCTTCATCTATTTTCATTACTTGTAACTTACCATATATTTTGTGTGACATGAGTACGTAATCTATAGTTGAATGTAGATTGCCAGTTTCCCACGTTATGTGCCCGTCACACTTCTGACTGGTATTACATAAAACTAAGTCATGCTTTTCCACCAGTTCTAGTAATAAGCTTCCAGTTGAGTCCGTATATCCATCCAGACCCTCGATATGGGCATTCATGTCTCCCATAATAATAATTTCAGAGCCTTCCCCTAGCTTACTAATGTCTCTTGATATGCAATCAATCATTTTTCTGTTTTCCTCTTTAGCACCTGTCCCTGTCCATAAGTAAACAAATCCAAGGACTGTAGACTCCCCAGCAACTTTTCCTTTAAGCCACAAATGTTCGGCGCACTCCTTTCTGATCCTTTGAAAGTTCATGTTCTTCTTAATAAATGCTCCAATTCCACCTCCCTTCCTCGTTCCCTCCATTCTGTTGCATTCTTCCCACACATAGTCAGGGTTGCAAGGTGGCTGCTCCATGTCTCTGAGATGTGTTTCCACGAACCCATACACCACTAAATCCTCCTTTCTTAGTTGCTCCTCTACCTCTTCCCATTTTAGCCTATTTCTACCACCCTGCATGTTAATATATCCAATGTCTGATTGTGCTGTTTGTTTATGCCTGTTCTTACGTTTTCTCCTCTTTTTAACCCTGGGTGCCTCTCCTGACTTTGTTGGGTTTTCAGTTACTTCACTGTCCCCAGGGCCCTCGGTCCCCCCAAAAAAGCAGTCACCGTGCGGCCCATCCTATCCCCCACCCTGTAACCCGTGGCCTCACTGTAGTGAATGCCATCTGCAAAAGGGCGGGAGCCAGCCTCGTACACTTCCCTGTTTACTTCCATTACGTCGTACCGAAGCTGCCGACTCATACCCTTAATTACTCTGTTGGCTTCGACAACCCTCCTCTCCGTTACCCAGGACTGCCCCCGAACTTCTGGAATGGTGCACACAACCACGTGCACATTCTCAGACACGTCCCTCAGCTTACGTATTCCCACGTTTAGCTGCTTTCCGAGGTTCTGGCTCCTACCCTGGAGCACATCATTAAGCCCCGCATGAACTATTACTAGGTTCTTTCCCTCCCGGTTATCCCACACCCCCTCACGTGCTGCGGTCATAGCATCCACCATACACTTCCCTGACTGGACCTCTACTGTTACCCTCTGGTCTCCCTTCACCCTGTTCAGTACACCCCTCTTAACCCGTGCTACGTTAGAGCTCCCCACTACCAGCACCCTAGATCCCCCTGGTACCTGCGCGCCCTTGTCCTGCGACTTATCTCCTGTCACCTGGCTGCCCGACGCCTGCTGCTCGAAGGCGCTATTGAGCTGAGGGTCACTCAGCTCTCCAGCGTCATCGGGCCCGTCAGTCAACAGGCTGGGCTCCCGACCACCAGTGACCCCAGCCTGCGGACTGGCGGTTCGTCCCGCTGGAACTGACACTTCCTCCTTTCTTCCCTCGCTACTCTCCCTCGCTCGAATTACCCCTTCCAGGCGCTCTACCCTACTGTCACACTCCCTCTTACGCTCCTCTAAACCCGCCTTCCATACTTCCCCCATCTCTTCCGCCTGCTTCTCGAGGCCGACCCGCTGCTCCCTCTCATGATTAAGCTGCCTAGTCAGCTCCTCAACCTGGGCCTCGAGACCCACCCGCTTCTCTCCTTCTGCCTTAAGCTCGGCCTCAATCTCCCGAACTCTACCCTCCCATTCCCCAGTTACCTGCTTAAGCTTCACACAAAGCCGACACTCGAAACTCACCCCCCGCCGCCTCCTCCAGACTCCCGAAACCCGTCTCCTCTAGGTAACACCACCTCCCACACCCCTCGCACTGCACCAACTCGTCCCCACCCTTGTCATGCCGACCCAAATCTAGACCCATGTCTAGACCGGGAACAAACCGTCACTTCCCGCCAAAAATTCAAACAGCCTACTTTGCGGAACTAACTTCTTAGTAGCCTCAACTAACCGCAGCTGCTGCTGTTCAAACCTAACACTGCTACCGCATAGTCACTTCCAATCAACTCTCAAAAAGAGAGAGAAAAGAAGAAAACTGGCACTTAGCTTCGGATGCTCGAGGAGAACCAGGAAACACGTCCGCTCACCGCAACGGCCACACGGACGTGGAGAGCACGTGACAGGCGCCCCGCTGCGGCGAGACGCCGAAACACACTTCTCCCGAGCGATGGAATGTCCGCTCGTGCTCCTCGCGTTCCTCGCGCTACCGTTTCTTTTCTCGTCGGGTTTGAAGACCATGTTTCGGGTCCTCGCCGCTGCAAAAGCTGTGCGCTGACGTCCAGGTTCCCCGAGAAATGCTCTGATGCTTGCTACCAGATCCTCGCGCTCCAAATCTGCGACCGGGCACTCTATGGCTCCGTCGTCGAACTGCCAGGCTTTGTGAGTATAGAGGAGGCTATGGTTGTGTCATAGCAACGGCGGAAGAAACATTTAGGTGATGACTTTCCGTCCGACGCGAGACACCACATTATGTTCGGCGCACTGAGGTGACTGAGCACTTCACTCGCACGGGTATAGATGGCGCCCAAGTACCGGGTCCCTCCCAAACCAACCGCTCTCGGTAGTTTCTCCCAGCGGTGGTCCCGCATTCCCTCGCTCACCGCTTCTTGTTGTAGCCACGGTGGAAGAAACACGTTTAGGTGATGACTCTGTGTGCGACGCGGCGGTCACATTATGTGCGGCTTACCGGAGCGCGCTCGCTTCACTCGCACGGGGATAGATGGCGCCTTAGTATGGGGTCCCTCCCAAACCGACTGTTTGTCCCAGTGGTTGTCCCGCATTCTATCGCTCACCGCTTCTTGTTGTACCTTACCGCCGCCACGCCGCCACAGAGTCGCCAGAGTCCGCTAATCTGTGTTCTCTTCCTTCTTCTTCTTCTTCGGGTTAAGGCTCACCTTTGTTCACGATGGTGGCACTTGTGATCGGCACAGCACCAAAGCAAAACACACCACCACCACATTGTGAAAAAGGCGAGCACGCTACGCCGCCGACACCGTGGCCGCCGAGGAGGCACCCACACCGCAGCGCCCTCCGCGGCGGCGCGGAACTAACTGCTACTGGTTCGAGGCTAGCTCCGAAGCACGATCTGGTCGCTCGCTTCCCGCGGGAAGAGCGGCCAGAGTCATCACCTAAATGCGTTTCTTCCATCGTGGTAATAGCCTATGGTTGTGTGTATGTTTATACAGCCTAGAAGTTGGTCTGCCTCAACGGGCGACAAGTCTCTTAGTTGTAGATAAGAAATTTAGCCAGTGCAGTACAACCGCTAGCCTGAGTATATAGGGAGGCCACAGAGTTGCGGTGGTTTTCAGAAGAAAGGCCGGAGAAAAACTTCCTCCACTATTTAGACATTAAGTTAAGACTACAGCAGGATTCGTGTTGGTCATATGGCAAGGCGACGGCAAGACCAATCCTTTCGTTCACCGGCTGCCATTCAAAAACTGTCAAGTTGAGTCTGGTTCGCAATCTGATAAGTAATGCAGTCGAAAAGTCCCGCGCTCTACTTTATTCGCGACTCCAACTGTCTATAGGTGCATGGCGCCACTCGTTTTACAAAATGGCGGTTATAGTGAGGGTCGGAGATGCGTGATGGTATACCAGTAGCTGAGCCTGTCTAGTGTGCTGGTAGCCTGGTTTTACTGAGCAACACGAATTATTCCCGTTTATTCGATGATGCTAAGGTGTTATGCGCCCAGGTCACCTCTCTTAAAAACAAAAAACGGTGTTTGGCGCAATATCTACGCAAGGATACACGTTTTAATTCGGGAACGAAACCGAAACTAACTTCCATTTTGTTAGTATAATTCATGCAAATGTACAGCGAACTAAACAATATTAGCGTCTGCTGAGTTTGGAGATTTGTGTTCGTCCTTCGTCCTCCTTGTCCCCTTTCTCCAGGGATTATTGCCGCTATTGGTTTAATACTTCGGTAGATGTGTTAATATCGGTTTCTTCCTAACTCATGATGTGCCTCATAGTGAAATGGTTCGCAGAAACTTTCTTTGGTGACATACGTGTCCTATCCAGGAACTTCAAAATATTTGGGAGAGTTCAGTGTCCATTTAAAGACAGTGTCTTTCATACACCTTACAGGTAACAAAATATTGTGTTTGTTGCAAATATCTGCGCTCATATTTGTGTGTTCTTGCTGCCTTTTCTTACTCAGATATTTGTCATGTTTAATAATAAACTGCAGGTTCTTTAATTGGGGTTTGGCCATTTGGGCGATTAATTTCTTTGTTGTTATTCCCATCAGAAGTAAGACAGAATCAATCCAAATTTTTCGTATAAGTAAAAAAATTAAAGAACGTATAAGTAAAAACAAAAAAACGATGTTCTCGTTGCAAAAATTTTAAAACGTAATCTGAGCCTGACAACAGAAGTTTGTTTTATATGGCAACGCGTGACGCACAGGATTGTATATTACATACAGTGTTTATGTCTGTCTTGATAACCATGTAAGGTTTTAATATGCTAAATAGAAAAAAAACTAATACCTTTCTGTAAAGGCTATTATGGTTAAATAGCGTATTTTTGTGATCATGAAGTTTATTGGAGACATACATTACGACAATTTGAAGTAGTAGTAATACAATTTTATCCGGTTGTTTTTCAAACCCTAATATAATTTGTTGCTTATGATCTAAGTTCAAACGCGCGAACAAATATGACAATCCACAGTTGGGAAATTAGCATCACTGGTGCGAATTTCAGCATTCTTAATTATCAAGTTATAAAATGAAAAGTATAACATCAATAAAGCATTCTATCCAAATTCGTCGCCAATCTTTCCGTGCCAAATGCCCCAATATTCGAAGGAAAAAAAAATTGACTCCGTTTTCGTTTTCTTATTATAACAAAAAGTTTTCGGAACATATTCTCTCAATTTTTACGTGCCTCCGTTTCTTTTCCTTCCTTTTCAGTTCGAAGGAACGCCTACCCGCTTGCACGTCTGCTCACTGGAGTACGTTTGGTTGGCGTTGAAAAACCAGTGAAACAGTAGTGAGTTTGAGTATTGAGTATACGAGCGAACGCAAGCAGTGTATGTTTAAAGGCCGGTTCAGACACTTGCGTTTGGGTGCGTTTGACTGCGTTGCGGCGAGAACCGAAAGCGAGTCACCGGCACATGTGTGCTTCGTATGAAGCGTGGAATCCAATTCAAGAAATCATCTTGGCACGCGATATAAGCAGCAGGGATGTCCTGGTGTCTCGCTGCCGCAACGCAGTCAAACGCAGTCAAACGCAACTGTGTGAACTGGGCTTGAGCCAGCGTTGCGTGTTCCACAGTGCGCGTGCGTGGAGTCCAAAGCTGTGGTCTTGAATCGGCGCATTGTAATTGTTGTGGTATAATACGATGAACCTGCCGCCGCTTTGTGGAACTCCTACGGCGGCGCTCGGGCGGTCAGGTTATACCGCCCTCCCGCCGCTGCGGCATCCGGAGATCGTGTGACCCAAGCCGCCCGTAAGGTGAGCGCAGGCCTGGCCGTACGCAGAACAGATATCGTGGGAATAAAGCAGTTCACACTCGGCAACCGACTGGTGTTGACTCCTTCTAAATACGGGCCATGACGCTCAATATAACAGCAATCACGGGCATGTGCAGCGTGTAGCACGCAACTACAACGCAAACACACGCACTGGCGTTTGCTCCTATACGCAATATTGAAAGTCTCTAGTAAGGTACAGTCGGCACGGAATGAAACGCGAACAAGGAGCGCATGGTTTTCGACCCACGCTGAGTCACCTAGAGACGCAACACCGAGAGGTTTGGATGCACTGAGCAAGAGTCTAGCACATCGAAGGAGGAGCCATCCTCTTGCAGCTCCCATCTGGTTTCAGGTGGTGCAGCATCTGGCGAAAACCATGCACCCACTGTTCGCGTTTCATTCCGTGCCGACTGTACAATCCCATACCGGCGGCAGCACTACATTGGGACTATAAAGAATGTGGTTTCCATTCAGAAATGATTGTTCGCGGGCCACGATCGCGAGCAGTTCCTCTGTCTCCGCTGAGCAGGAGAACCAGGGAACCCTCTCTAGAGCTCGTCCTTTTTCCGCCGCGAAAGGGTCGAGCAACGAGCTGGAGTCGGGAATAGCGGAGTCTATTAAAATTCTGCTCAGTCGTCTCGACGAAGCAAAGCACCCTCAGGAGTTTCTATCCAAGCAGCTTTCCAACATTGTTTCTTCCGTAACTTAAAGCTAACAAGTTTGGACTCAGTACGTAGGTGTTTAGCTCTGACTATAGCTTGAAAAGGTTGACTCGCTTCCCATCGGCTAAAAATCGTGGCCTTAAAAATAATAAAAAAAGATAAAAGTGTCGCGTGTGTTTCAGGAATTGTCTATAAAATCATTTTTGACTGGTTTGCCCTATATGGTCAGACCAAGCGCTGTATTAATGGCCGCTTGACTGAACATAGACAGCGTGTTAAAATAAGGATCTGTATTCGGAGGTTTCAAAGCACGTCCGAGAATGTAACAATTGTGTCCTTTTGTAGAAATTGACGTCTGTAATTTCAACAGAAAAAAAAATAACAACAAAGGTCTGTTAAAAGAGTCGATTTTGATAGGAAACCATGGAAACGCTGTAAATAAGCTCTCACTCTCTTTGAGGGCCGAGTGAAAAAGATTCCTAGACCTCTAACTTCTCTGTGGGAGGGAAATACCTGTAACAAAATTTGTGCCGTTTTTTTTTCTCGTTTTTTTGTGATTTTCTTTATTTTTCTGAAAATTATATTATTGTGAGTATGCACGTCTTTTACAATGCATGGGGCTTTGAGTTCACCTTTTCTGTGGGTCTATGCGAACTCGTCGAAAGCAAACTCGCCGGCGGCCCAATCGTCGAATAGGCCGACTCGTCACAGGGCAACTCGTCGAAGGAAAACTCGTCACAGTGGATAACTGGTCGCCACTTTTCTAAAGCCAAAATATATAAACGAATTCAAGAAATTTTAAAGCAAATACTGCGCTATAGCAATCCGTAATATCGCCGCAAGGTTATTGACCTCCAGTTAGCTCTTTTTTGTCGAAGATAACAACTTCACTACGCCGCGTGTGTTAACCTACCTGGCCCACCCGTTCACGCCGCTTCGCGCGACAGTCTGCGGCTGCTCATTACAAAAAGTAAGAAAGAAAATTAACGAAAGGACGATCCCGATATGACACATCTTTCAAGTTGTCTCAAGGTTCTTTCCTGTCTTCGCCCTGTCGTGATTTTTGTTTTCAGTCTTGTAACATAACGACGGCGTTCAGACACAGATAAAAATGTAGGTCAAAAAGGTAAGAAGCTATGAAATTTTACCTCGGACCGTCATTCGACCCATTCGACAAATCGCCCTTCGACAGATTGCCCCTTTCGACTAGCTGCCCTTCGACGAATTGCCCTATTACGAATTGGCTTATTTGACGAATTGACCGTCGACCTGTTGGCCGTCGACCAGTCGGCTTTCGACGAGTTGGCCGGATACCCTCTCCTGTATTATGTGGTTGTTCGAACTGTGAACTATCGGTCAGAAAGTCCAGCTTCACCGTCCTTTTGACCTCAAACTGACAGATACAATTCATGCATGTACGTAATGTGTGCTTTGTCCTTAAGGGTGCGTCATTTGTGGGTTTTTGCCTTCCCCTGGTTCCCCCCTTCTCTCTTTCTTGTTCAGACCACATATAAATGAATTCTGTGGCAATACAATTTACCTGTGTTTGAGGCTTCTTTCCTCCTTCCTGTCGTTTCTCTGTCGTCACCGCAGTCTCGGTTAATTCTACAATATGGACCTACACAAGCTCACTTACGCCCTCGCGTTTTGTTCATAATTTATTTTGGGAGAAATTACGGCACTTTGTAGATCGATGAAATAATACACGAAAAACATAGCACGATTATATATAATAAGTAGATAAGTCTCAGTTGCCTCGCAAGCCGCGACACATAGCGTATAGTTCTCGCTTTGCTCCTTAAGTGCCGAATGTTGGCCTCTACAATATTTGGCGTCGCGTTGCTCGGGCATCACACCACTCAACACAAGACCGAAAACGTGGCTTTCAGTGCTCAAACTGAGGGATTGAGCACACCCCTACCACATGTGTTTGATGTGCATCGAAGAAGAAAAGAGGAGCGTTGTCTACAGCACAATAAGGAAAATGACGGTCGGCGTGCCTGCGGTTTCTTCTGAACGCGAAAGCGGTGGAAAGTAATGCGTCAGTGCAATACCACCAAAAACGGAGGCTCCTGGGTGAGTTTCAAGACTGACACGACGACCCCGACACGGACCTTGATGACTGTGTAGACAGCCACCTCCATGGCGGCGAGTCGTGTCCAAACATCAGTGACCTGCTGAAATGTTGGGAGTCTCAGAGCAAGAAATTTCCATGTCTTTCTTTTCTTGCTAAGAAGGTTGGATGTATTTCAGATTCATTGTATAAACATTTGTTATTGTACAAAAGGCTGCAGTCTTCTTATTCCGTACAAAAAATGTCTGTGGGAAGCTCGCTTTTATTTGGCCTTGCTAGTCGCTTGCAATTCAGCAGAATAAGGAAAAACAATGATTTTAAGTTTGCGACCCCGGATGAAATACTGTTTATGTGTAGAAACCTGCCTGTGAACAAACTCAGTGTGAAAATAGTTAATCTGACTTTTGCTACTGCCGTTTACCTCGTCTTGGGGAAAAATGTCGAGGTCGGAGTTGGTTGAATTGATCGGCTATATGACGATCAATTCATCTATACCTCCTTTCAGTTTTTATTTATCAGGTTAATATCACTTTTTGGTGTCGGGATTTCCCTACCTATAGATAAATTTACGCGTGCAATTCGTAGCTCCGTCAGGTACTGACATACAAGGAAATAAGTATTCGCAACTTTCACGACCTATAGGGGCGCGCTGGCGCCTATAAAAATGGCTGTCATCTGGATGATCGTCGTAGAACAACGGTACGAGGCGGGGTCTGCGACGCGTAGAGTAATTATAGTTTTGCTCAATACGAGCAGTATTGGAGTCTTACTATATTTTGTCACGTCAGGAAGGTGTAGGCAAGCACCTTTACTGTGAAGCCGATCATCCAGGAGCTAGGGAGCGCAACTCTCACACCGCGGTACCACCATCGCTGAAAGTTGCGAATTGGGAATTCATCTCCCACGGTCACGTTGTGTGCCTTAAATTACATTGCCTAATACTGTCGTAGCCCACGCGGTGAAATTAAGGCACCATGACATCGAATGCGGGTCTGGGCCGGGCCCAGGCCTGTTCTAAAATCTGGTGGGCCGGGCAGGGTAACATAGAAATTGCTCGGGCTCGGGCCAGGCTCGGGTGGGTAGATTACTATGACGCCGGGCTCGGGCAGAGCCTGGGCAAAAAAAAAAAAAGCGGCCTGTGCCGTGCTTTAGGCTGGAGGATCTGAGCCTTCTGAGGGTCTTCGGCAAGGAGGTTTGACTTGGCGGTTTGCCAGCGCGAACTGGCTCCCGTTCAGATCTTTCCCACGTGTTTTCTGTCGCTTATGTTGAATGAAGTGCAATGCAGTATCGACCACGACGACGGCGACGACGACGACGACGCGCAGTGGCGCAGCAAATGCAATGCGTAGCATGCGCTACTAGATAATATACTCTGTTTCACCTTATGATGTACCGCAGGAAAGGCTACAAGCGCGAGCTCCTTGCTCCAGGGCACATCTCGGCGGCACAAGCTCTCGTGCGTTAAGACTAGCTCCCAACGCTACGTGCTCGCGCTTCTAGCCTTGTCTGCGGTACAACATAAAGGCCAGTTCACACTCTTGCAACCGAGTACGACCGAGGGAGACCAGACCAGTTTTTAAGCCTCTTGCGACCTCTTAGGACCGGATGCGCTGCAGCGGAGCTGGTCCTAAGACGTCGCAAGAGGCTTAAAAACCGGTCTGGTCTCTCTCGGTCGTACTCGGTTACAGAGTGTGAACAAGCAAAGGAGCGGTGCAACGATATTCAGTTGGAATGTTTTTCACTTTACACGAGTTCACTGGCACTAGTGGGACTCAAGGATACTCGCACGCAACGCCACTGGCCAAGAAACTCCTTTGTTACGGTGTAATTTCAAGGACAAAAGCGATCATTTTCATTTAATCTCTTTTTGCAAAATGCGATGACGTAACGTGGGGATCGCAGTACACCCAAGTGACGATATTTGAATGCGGTTCATAGATTGGACCCGAGCATTGCGCGGGCACTCGATTCGGGCTCGTGATAATTACAAGCTCGAGAAGCATTCGGGTAGTGGCCCGTGTCCAATCGCTGCAACGACGCCAATAGCCGAGCCATAACAATGTCTGGAACCCAGCGCGTGTCCTGTGCTTTGCCAACCCCAGCGCGTGGCTATGATCAACATTGGCGGCATATAATCGGCTCCAGATCACGTGGACGCTTGTTCTGGCTGCGAGTTGAGGGGGTGAACGCTGCTCGTTTTTCTTTAATTTTTTTCTGGGCCTTCTTTTTGCGTGGGGTGAAAAACGAACGCGTGTTTCATAGGTCATTAACGTCAGGGATCCGTTCTAAGCGGTATTTGCGCAAAGTACAAAAATTGTTGCATCGCTCCTTTAAGGTGAAACAGAGTATAGTTCTAGAGATTTATAGTCCATGCTTTAGTGGCGCCGTCTCGTTCCGTCGACACGATGCTCGGCAGCCATGAGCGCTCGCTGAGCTCGCTACCCCTCCTCTAGTTCACTTTACCTCGCGGAGCGCTTCCGACAGGCATAACAAAGGGCTTTAGGGGTAACAGTACTCTATTTAACAGCACCGGTGTCCTTGCAAAGTCCATGAAATATTTCACCACCAGCTTTCGGGAAGGGAGAATGTACTTGCAAAACCCTATATAAGTATAAATGTAAAATAATTCGACAACATTTTCACAAGTCATATGTTGGTTCATAAAGTTATAATAATGTACGCTAGAGGTTCAACTGGCGCTAGTGTCTATCCGACTTCCGGGAGGAAAATTGACCCCGTAGGTGATGACGTCACAACATGGCGTTTGGGTCCAAACAAACCGTTGCTAGGGACGTTGCTATGGACTAATGCATGGAGACTCCACATGAGGCTAGATTTTGCTTACAAGTAAGTAAATAGTTTTTTGTAAGCAACCTAACTTCTTGATATCTAATTATGAAGATGTTCTTGTCGTCTCAGTGTCATATTGCAACGATGAAAGCCATTTCTGAAGTCTTACAATCCGCTTTGCTTTGGTAGCAGACGACACGATACATTTGGTGGCCTCTGTTGCAGCGGGCGTCTTCATTGAAATGCGTCGGTAAACAAGCGACAAAAACAAGTGGATTGCCGTGGCAGTAGAGGCCTCCGCAATGTGTGTTTTTTCTGTTTTTTCCTGTGAACAACCCAGCTTAGTTACGAGGGGTGAAAATGCAGTAAAATCAAACCACGCCACGCAGATCAGTTACGACGACGACCTGAAGTGCATTACCGGCGTGGTGCAGGCCACCATGAGAAACAAATCGTACGCCGTCGAGGTAAGTCGTTTGTTATTATTATTTTATTGTCGTGGTTGTCAGGTTATTAAAGAATTACATGCCTATCTGCGATTTCGCAGTATTTTGCTTTTTTTCCCCCTTGGTATACATCAAATTCCGTGGATGTGCTCTTTTGGTGAAGATCTTCATCGAACCCGCGATGCGAGTACAGTCTGTAATAGACTCACCTTATGTTTTTAATCCTGTTCTTTCGCGCTTTGGGGTCTTGCGGAAATCTGAAGAAACTGCAAGAATCTCTCTCCACGCGATGGTTACAACTCAGGTATACGAAGCACCCTCGCATAGCGCGAGTCCGCAAACAAAATTTGGGATCTCAACCGTTCGCCTGAAGGGCTTTTCTCGCGGGTGCAATGCGACCTTTTAGCAGACTATCATCTCGATCGACGCCCGGACTTTCGATAAACCATATTTTGCATCGCACCCCACTATGAAATCTTAAGAGTGTATGGAAACTCATTATATTTCAAACAAATGCGATGTCTGAATATCGTCTTTATTCACACGATGCAAACGACGGCCCCACTTGGCCGGCCGGCGGTGAGGCAGACGTCGTCTGCTGCAGGCATCTTGAGGACCGGAAGTTGCAGTCGTAAATATTTCAGAAACGAGCGATTACCGGCACACTTCTGTCGAAACATATATGACATTCAAGCTTTCTATATCTGTGATTTTTAGAAGTTTAAATCCTACTCCTGATTTTTGAATGGTCGGGTTTTCGTAGCGAAACCGAGCCACATGTATTCGTCCATAACAACGAGCCTAGTAACGGTTTGTTTGGACCCATGACGTCACACTTACGGAGTCAATTGAAGCAGACAGCAACCAGTCTACTTGTGCGGTGCTCCTGTAGCATTCCTATGGGAAAACGCGCGTGCAGTTTCCTTCTTAGCGGGAAAATAACATAGATTACTTTTGTTATTTCGGTCGTACCGAATAGTTTGTACCTTTATTAGAATTGTGAAAGTGTGATTGCTTTAGTTACAGTATTTTTCTTCACAAGTAAACGCTGTTAAACTTTGCTATATTTAAGGCCCAAGTCTCTCTTCCACAGGAGATGCGTAAAAACGAGCGACGATTCCAAGCACTAGAATTATTGAAAGAAATGTAGAATGTGTTCAAAGTTCGCCAGAATTCCGGTGGCGCTTATATATTGCTAATGTGCCCGTACTATCACTAAATAAAAATGACACCATCGTGCATCTATACGAGTGGTTAAAAACATTCAAAACGTAAAATATAATGTACGTGGGCTATGAAGGGTGTTTCCTTTTATTATCTCCTATGCCGGGGCAGCTTCAATTGGGCACTCGTTTTCTGGCTTCTCCCTATTTTAAAAGATTTCGAGCGTGAGGGTAATGTTTTGAACGCAGAACGAGCATCTTCATACATATTCATGAGCAGAAATAATAACGCAGTACTTAAATATTGCAAATGGGACTCTATTTGGTGATCTTCCATTAATTTTAACCGTCTAAATGCACGGAGTTACTGATCCAGTCTTACTGCGTAGTTATGCCGTCTTCCTTGGTTTTCCAGATGATCCTTCGTTCGTTTGGCATGCATATCCCCCATGCTGGAAAGCGCCGACGCCGTGTTCCCGCTAACAGTGTCCGACAGTGCTCATAAAAACATGTATTAAGCTGTATATAGCAATAGCACTATGTTTAATGTCATGAATCTGAGAGGAAAAACGCCGTAACTGACCAATATTTTCGTCTGCGTGATTGAGGAATGTCCGAAGCTATCTAGTAGGTACGAATTATTTGGGATTTTCTCTCTTATTGTCACGAATGACACTTGATGAGGCGATGAATGACTGAAGAAGACTAAACGTTTAACGGGGCGCAGGTGTGCCTCAGCAACAAGGTAGACTAAGGCGAGCGTCGCATGCGTCGATGTCGGCGAAACAGCAGGATCGAGCGCTGGGGCGAGACTGAGCTCCAACACGTCACGACTCCCAGACATGAAACCTCGGCCCTTTGCTTGAGAGCCGAACAGGATAACCGATTCGGCCGCGGGCGCGGATGCTCGTAGACGCGCGTGGCATTATAAAAAAGTGCAGGAAGAAAATGCACTAGATTTTTTCCCATTGACATGCATTACTGGAAGTGAACTTTCGACTGGTTCTTGTCTGCTTCAATTCGCCACAGCACTCTAGGGCCAGTTGGAGCCTATGGCGTACGTTGTATACTTAGGGCTGGGCGTGATTAAACATTTCAACCCAATTAACCGCCGCCCTTTAATTGATGAATAGTTTGATTGACCGGTTTTGTTTTTTCCCGTACATGATATATTTTTAAAGTAAGAATTACATTTTTGCCTATGCGAGATATGTAACTAACGGCGCAAGGCACAGTTTTGGACTTTAAATCAACCTTGAGTACAGTCATAAGACACTCACACTTCCCAATTATTACATCCCAATTATTACTTGAGCCGCAAAGGCAAAGAGGCTCGATTGATATTCTCCGGCAATAGCGAACTCCCTTGACTGTTCCCAATCTCGCTGCGCTAAAAGTGCACACACACGGCTTTGAAGAGGCTGGGTGTAATATTCTGTGGGTCCGAGAACGCCGGTTCAGGATCAAGAAACAGACACGACCAGCCCCGTCCGAATCCAAGCACGATCTCCTTTATCACGAGCTTATCGTGGGGTATCACGCGGGCACGCCAGAGCGTGCAACATGGCGGCGCCGGCTTTTGGCGCCGCTTTGAGTTTATGTACCAAACCACTACATATGCCCCTCCTTTTTTTTTTTTTTTTTTAAGCAAAGCTTAAAACACAGTTATTATCTTTTCCTCTTCCCCCGGATTGGGTAAAATGCCCGAAGAGCACTGTTCGTACGTATACACAGTTCACTCTGCAAGTTCCTCAAACCTTAGGCTTGTGAATTGTATAAAGCTCTGTGTCGTTGTAGGGGATACCTCTGGTCCCACCTCCTGGCGCGGTTTCTCCGGTGTTGACTCTTGAGTGTTGTAGAACGAGAGCACATAGTCTTTCAACCTCTCCGGTAGTCTTCGTTGGCGTTTTGGTCGATTTGTCGCAACGGTCACGGCTGGTTCAGGTTCGCAAGCACTTACGGAGTCCTCCAAAGGAGGCATTAAACGTGATGAGCCGGCCAGGGACGGGACCGGGGTACTTGTGGATGTTGGTCTGAATGGCTCTTCACATGAGTCAGCGACGCCGGTCGCAGAAGAAAAGAGAACCTCCACAGGCTCAGTGTCTTTTGAAGGCGTGCCGGGACCGGTATCTTGAGCAAGAACAGCACGTGCAGGCTCGCAGTCAGGAACAGTGCCAACCCGAGGCTCTAGGGTGGCTGCAGCATCTGGAAGGCCAATGGAGCCGGTACGCAGTACAGCGGCAGGGACAGGAACAGCCAATGGCTCAGGGACCAAAGGCGTATGCGGCTCGACGTCAGGAACACGTGCAGCAGGCTCAGCTGCACCAGTGGACATCAGGGCCCCATCAGGCTCAGAAGAAGCAAGAGGACACGGAGCCCCAACAGGCTCAGACGCAGCAAGATGACCCGGAGCCCCGCCAGGCTCGGGCGTAGGCCCATGTCCAAGAACAGGGGACGTCGCCAGCCCGGGAACCGGCTGCAGAAGAGGCCCCACAGCAGGGGACGGAAGAGATCCAGCCACCTCGGGGGCAGGGCCAGGACCCGAAGTGCTTGGTACTGAAAGACCGGACTGTTGAGAAAAGGGTGCACATCAATATCGTCGTCCTCCCAATCTGAATCGAAATATTCTCGCCCTGTCTTCAGTGGCGTCTTCGTTAATTTTGCGGCGTTCCAGCGGCGTCCATCTGCGAATTCGTATGTTGCAGGTCCTACTTGTCTCTGAATGATCTGTGGAGTTGAATACTTCGGTTGTAACTTGCCTCGATGTGAAGGTTGAAAAATCCGGACGGCTTTTCCTGATAAACCATGGGAGAAGGAAGCTCTCGCTTGCCTTTGGGCCTGTGAAAAGTGGCACGTCTACTTATGGGGACGTCCATTTGTTATTCGAACCGACCATCAAGCGCTTGTGACCCTTTTATCTAACAAAGGATCTGGTGTTCGTCCGTTGCGCATCACACGTTGGACGGCGAGACTGATGAATTATAATTTCCGCATGGAATATCAAAAAGGATCTACAAACTTAGTCGCGGATGCGTTTTCACGACTACCTCGCCGAGACACCGAGGGTGGTACTTTGTTTGAAGAAGATGTTGTTGCTCTCATAGCAACGCCCTTGTCACGTCAGGAATTTCAAGAGGCTACCGCCAATGACACCGTTCTGCCTAGCGTCATTCGCTACACCACTGAGTCATGGCCAGAGGACAACAATGTACACCCAGAACTTCGACCGTACTTCCACGTACGAGATCAGCTGTCTCTCCATGACGGAATACTTTTTCAAGGGGAGAAGATTGTTGTCCCTGAAAATCTGCGAGACCACATCATTCAACTGGCTCATGAAACTCATGGAGGCAAAAGAAACAAAAATTCGTGGAGGTAGACTTGACTGCAGACCCTTCGAAGGAAGGTTGCTTTGCTCAGGAATAGGCTCTTGGTATAACTTTCTACTTCGAGGATCAGGAAGATCAGTATGACGTTGTGGAACACTGCAACCACGTTGATCTTCAGGTTGACGCTCTGGACCACTGGCTCCACACTGACTTGCAGGATGACTATCTGGACTGGAGTTGGCCGACGGTATGTGGTCAAACTCTTCGACGACTTTAGGAGCTGTTTGTTCCCAATAAGAAGGTTGTAGTGGCCTGGATACGTAGGCACCCGACGGTACTGAGGATGGATGGTTGTTGCTAGATGTAACTGGAGGTTGATGACTTGGTGGCTGTGATGACTGGCGAGACGACAACGTGAAGGGTCGTCGCTGCGGAGCGCCAGCCGGCCCTACATTCCGAGGTGGCTCTGCTCCACTTCCAGCTGCATTCACATAGGAACAATCGTACTCAGCTCCAGATAAGGTCATGCTCAACTCGCGCACTGCGTCGGTTCCAAGCAATGATCGTCCCGTACGCGTCACATAAAATTCCAGCGGCGCGTATCGGTTCTTGAAAACCACTTGTCCAAAGAAACATCCCAGTACGGGGATGGGCTGTTGCAGATAATGAACTAAGGTTCTTGGTGGACGATGAAGCTTAATCTTACGTTTTCTGTTTACATGATTAAATGTTTGTTCGTTCAAAATCGAGACGTAAGATCCGGTATCAATAAGAAGCTTGAGAGGGGTGCCATTTACCTGGACATCTGCCAAGAACACGTTGCGGAGACCCGGGTCGCGTGCAAGGCGATCCGTAGACTGCACCGAGACCTCGTGCTGGTCAAACGTCACACTCGGCAGAACTTCCTGATGGACAGTTCCCACATGGGTCGATTCGTCTCGTCGATAAAAACGGCCGCTCTGGTAGCGTCCGGCAAGTTGTCCACGGCACCAGGGTTGTCCTCGACCCCGCACTGGAAATGATGCTTGCCGTTCATCGTTAATGAATGCTGCTGACTGTGCTTGACGACTGCGGCAAACCAGAGCAAAATGTCCCTGCTTCCCACACAGAAAGCACGTCGCGTTCCGCGCCGGGCAGAACTCGCGGGCATGGTCGCGCCGGCCACAGAACCAGCACGCAGAGAGGGAGCCTCCATCTTCTCTCTCCCTCACCCGCTGAGGAGGAGGCTCGCGGACTGTTGGCCGCCTTGCCCGACCTTGGAAACGGGGAAGATGGCCGTCAGACGATGGTTGACCCCACGGCATCACGGGACCTCGCTGCGACGGGGTCATCCCGGTGGAAGGACATGGAGGGTGACCATATTGGTGATAGAGTTGGGCGGGGAACACGGAAGTTCCGCCATCTTGATTCGCACGCCACTGAGCATACGCATGAATATCTTGGACCGCTGCCGGTTCCAAACCGCAGCTTCCGTCGTTAACAGGGAAAGACGACACCGCGCTCGTCTGGCGATGAAACGATTCAGTCGTTTTTGCAAGTTGTTCAAATTGTATTGCGAGCTGGAACGCTCTGTCCAGGGTGGGTACCTCGGCCCCGACGCATTCACGTAAAATGCGGTCCTGAACTCTCTTCGAATCCAACCCCTCCAAAAAATTTCACACAGGCGTTCGTCTAACGTAGCGCCGTAGCCACAGAAAGAGCCTTGATGACGTAATGCGGCGAGGTATTCGGAGACTGATTCGCCGGGACGTTGGACTCTAGCACGGAGTTTCTTTCTTTCCAGTGTTACGGACCCCGAGAACTCAAAATGTTTTTCTAACTTCTCCAAAAATATTTCATACTCGTCATTGAGCTCGGTCGCCGGTGCATCGTCCAAGCGGAATGCGTCAACCACACGCTGGCCTTCCGTGCCGAGCAACGAAAACAGGAGTTGTTTTTTACGACGCGGTTCCATCTGTTCGAACCCCGAAGCGCCAAGAAAAGCGGTGAAGGCACGCTTCCATGCCGGCCACGCAAGGGTGGGCGTGTCGGGAACAGGTAGAAAGACGGGTGGCGGCGGCACAATCGCCGTTCCAAAAGCGATATTTTGAGTCATGATGGTCAAATGTCAAGAGGAACCACGGAAATAGTCAAAGCACGTTGAGGGTCGAAGCCTACCGTTAGAGAAATTGCAAGATTGCAACCGACATGGTGGTTGACAATGCAAATCGAAGGAAAGACTGTGAAGCAGCGGGTGGTTGGCTTGAACTAAAACCAGACGTTATGCGCAGCGATCGGGCGTGGAGATCATGCTAGGAGATCGTTCTAGGAGGGGACGGCAACAGATTTAGGAAGATTTAGGAAGGACGTTTACCTCGTCGCCTCCTCGTATCCCATCCTCGTCGCCATTGTAATATTCTGTGGGTCCGAGAACGCCGGTTCAGGATCAAGAAACAGACACGACCAGCCCCGTCCGAATCCAAGCACGATCTCCTTTATCACGAGCTTATCGTGGGGTATCACGCGGGCACGCCAGAGCGTGCAACATGGCGGCGCCGGCTTTTGGCGCCGCTTTGAGTTTATGTACCAAACCACTACACTGGGACATGTACAACCATCTCCACTTGTTTGGAGTTCCGAATTCCGCCCCTACAGTTCACTTTAGGTCAAAAGTTAGCCTAACGTTTGCCTTCATACGGGTGTGCCCGTCCACGTCTGCGTGGTGAAGGCGTTGAATTTTTATTCATTTTCTGGTTGTTAAACTTCACCCGATTAAGCGGCCAAAAATTATCGCGATTTAATCATTCATCGATTAATCAGTAGGTTTATCGATCAAGTGTCCAGCCCCTTATTATAATTACTACTTGTGTTGGGTAAGCATAGATTTTTGCGGAAAACAAACAGGAAAAAGAAGAAGAAAATAAATGGTGCTAAATGGTGCTATGGAGAATTAAACAAAGTAGGATGCCTACATGTCTGTCTGTCTCAGGGTGAAGACATCCATTGTTGCACTGCATGTGCTACCGCGTGACACTCTCACGCACTCGTTGCGTGACTTGGGTGGTAAAATGGCGTCTTTGCATTAGCCAAAGCTACGCGCTCGAGCTGAGTGACACCGGATTGCGCGCACTTCAAAATGCATAAAAAAAACGATTGGGCTGAAAAATGGCTGAGATGTCACCACTCAAGCAAAAGCGCGCGTCTGTATGAAGGCACTCTAAAACAAAGCAGGACTTTGCGCCCTCTATAGCTCAATGTCGTCTGGCATCTGTGAAACTAAGATGAATGAAGAAGAGGTGAATGTTGTTGAAGTCGGCGCAATCATGCAAGTGAGCTAATTGAATTTTCCATGCTGCGTTCTAAATGATAAGAGATGGGCAACATCGTGAGCAACTTAGGGCAAGACGACGGTGAGGCCGGGATGAACCGCTTGATATCGGACCCGGATGAGCAATCGAGAGAGCAGAAGGTGGACGCCACTGACTTCAGCAGCTATAACGAAGGCGACGACATGGCTGCGCTCGAAGTTCTACCCATCGGGAGAGGAGGCAAATCGACGAAGTCAGCTCCCTCCAGGCCAGGGGTGGACAGGGCTGGAGCTGCAGCATTCGGGACACCGCGGTTCATCTGGGCCCCTCGATGCTTCCCGCCTCCTCCCCCGATGCTCTCCCGCGACTCTCCGTCGCCCAGACAAGAGGCCCTGTTTCACGAAACAGAGGAGCGGCAGATGTTGTCCAGGAAAAATGCGGTGTCGGTGGAGACTGCACATCTCCAACCCTCAGGTGAAAGATGTTCGTAGGTTGTTGGCTATTCTCGTTGATATCTATGAGATCCACTGTCTTTTTGTTTTCTCGATCATGGTTTTAGAGGTTGTAGACGGATTTATGGGTCAGGCGAGCACCGCTTAGGGTCAAGGCCGGAGCACTCTTCCCGCGTGGTCACGGCTGAAGGCGATCAAGTCCGGACGGGCACCTCTGGATAGCTCTGATGTGAAGCAACCCCACGTGAATATATCGTCGTAAAATACAAGTTTTTATTATTAGAAACATGCTCTTTATCGATATAAACAAGTTTTATTGTTTGAAAAATGGTTTAGAAATAACAGACGGAGCTAGGCAACGATTTGTGATACACGGAAACCGTTCGGACGCGGCGGAACAGCGCTTACTTGTAGGCATCGCGAGTGAACTCACCTTCGTGGCTACGAGCGTTTATTAGCACAGTCATTTTTGTTGTCAAGAATGATAGCGATACATATAAATTAAGCTAGAAAACTGACACTGGCAAATTAATAAGGTTTATAATTATTGATGTGCAGCGGAAGATCAATACGTTTAATAACGATCGCATCGATCGTTATACACGTATTGTTCTCCCGCTGCACCGGGAAAGATGGGTTTTCTATTAAGCAAATTATTTTAGTGGAGTAAATATCTGCCTGGAAAGACGGATGTTTTATAAACAAAAAAAACAGTGTTTCAAAATCATGGAGCCCCTGGCTGCTCAGGTGTATTCTGGGGGCATTTGTCAATTTGGCTCAAGAGCAGGTTCGCGGACCTGCACCACGCCCCTCAGCGCAGAATAGCTCGCAGAGTCTTCTTAGGTTGACCTACGTGTGCATGTGACGCATTAAGTATACTTCTTCTTGTGACTTATCGGACGGTAACTGATTGAAGGCGAAGTCAAGCCACGTCGCTTCAGCGAAACTAAGCCTGATATCGATCGGCGGGTGAACGGAGTATACTACTCTATATATGGTATCGCTGCCACCTTTTCTTTCTCTTTACCAAATATTCTGAGAACACAAAGTCACAAGAAGAGAAGTATATATCTATATCGAATTCGGGTGGTCCAACGTCGGCAACTTCTTTCCCGGAAAACCGGCAACAGTGTTCGCGCGCGGTCAGTTACCGGCCGGCGTGCACCGTTGGGGTGGTGGTTCTCTGGCAAGCATCGGAAACGTTCCGGCGCTTTTTCTGTCCGAGCTCCGAATGGCTGGGTGAGCGGGCTCGGTGTCACCGGCAATCGACCCCGAATTCGCCATTACTACATCACATGCACACGTATGTCAACCTACGAAAACTCTGCGAAGACGCTGCGTTGAGGGTCGTGGTGCAGGTCCGCGGTGTTCTCCTGCGGCTGGCCGTTGTCGGATGGAGCAGCAGAAACTAAAATCCTTCGTTGCCAAATATTTCTCAGAATCCACGTGAGCCGCTAGGGCGCCTCGGCTTTGCACACTGTCCATTCCCATGAAACGGTATGAAACCGAGTAATGCGAAATGGCATAACGGTTCGTAGTAATAATGTAATGCATACCAAACCAAACGCTCCCGGAAAGTATTGCCTACAATAGCAATACCGTATTGTTGGGGAATTCCGTCTTACTTTCCAGATGAAACAACATAAATGTCACCTCTTCTGAGATAATAAAAATGACGGAAAGTGAAAATAGAAAAATATTCTCTATAGAAGTGTTGATATCTATCTCCATCTTCGGCGTGTTTATTTTTTCTAATTAATCAGTCACAACGCGGCTTTACCTATCACACACATGAAACGTTTATAATTTTTTATCATGTATTGTCCACCAAACCTTTTGTGAGTCAAATGGCTACTTTGCACCACTACACAAACACAAACAGGAGAATTGCAAACCCTCCAAGAGCCAGTAGCTCCGTCGAGAGACGGGGGTCTTGATGAAGACAGAGATACAGACGCAAAAATAATTCTAGCCCGATACCCCTTTTTTAATGCACCATTCCGCCTGCGTACCGTTTCATACGACAAGCTAAATCTCATAAAAGGAAATCTTATTTTAAAGGTTTCCATAGGATCAAGCTACCGCCAAGCCCCTATAAAAATGATTTTTGACTTTTTATTGAAAACGTGTTGACTTCCTGTTGACTGTGATTACTTTCTTTTGACTTTGACTTTCTGTTGACGTGGTCAACAGAAAGTTTGTTGACTTTGTGTTGAAACTTTTCTGATGAGTTTCGTCACCCTGAGTCAAAAGAAAGCTGTTGACTTTCTTTTGACTTCATGTTGATTTTTTTCTGTTGATTTTCTGTTGACATGGTCAACAGAAAGTTTTTGACTTTCTGTTGAAACTTTTCTGATGATTTTCGTCAGCCTGAGTCAAAAGAAAGCTGTTGACTTTCTATTGACAGAATGTTGATTTTTTTCTGCTGACTTTCAGTTGACATGGTCAACAGAAAGTTTGTTGACTTTGTGTTGAAACTTTTCTGATGGTTTTCTTCAACCTGAGTCAAAAGAAAAGCTGTTGACTTTCTATTGACTTTATGTTAATCTCTTTCTGCTGACTTTCTGTTGACAGTGTCATCAGAATGACTGCAGACGTTCTGTTTACTTCGTGTTGAAAATGTTCAGTTGACTCTCTATAGCCAGTGTCAATAGAAAAGCTACAGACTTTCTGTTGATTTTTTTAACATTGTACACCTCAACTAGATGTCAAAAGCGGCTAAGTTTTTCAATAGTCTCTGACAAGGTGAGAACGAGAAGCAGCTTCAGTTGTCCCGCTTCCAACCCGAGCCTACTACCGTTGAAAACGCTTCGGCGTTCGGGCACGTCGAGCGCGCGTGCAGTCAAAGCACGACGGAAGGCATGGGGCGTGGGCTGGAGGCCAGGCGTTCGAAAAGCATGTCCTGCCGTTCTGACTTTG
This sequence comes from Ixodes ricinus, assembly GCA_037355805.1. Lineage (NCBI taxonomy): Eukaryota > Metazoa > Arthropoda > Arachnida > Ixodida > Ixodidae > Ixodes > Ixodes ricinus. The sequence continues at coordinate 7,049 of JAZHYW010008893.1, read as the reverse complement.
TAAGTGACTATAGTGACTTGAATGACCATATGAAATAGTCAACTATAGTAAAAAAAGCAAAATCACTATTTGAAAGTGGAGAAACTGTCTTGACTTCGCTTCGTCCTGAGTGGTGCTATGCAGAGAAGCGATAATATTTCTTCTAGGAGCCGTATTTGTGGCTGTTGTTTTAGCAACTGTCCCGAATTATTATTAGATGTACCAATTTGCTTTCTAGTAAGAGATATCGTCCACGACCTTCAAAATACTGTTTTCCCTTTAGAGGGACTCGCGAGGAGAAGATCAAATACTTGGAACCTTAATAAGTGTTGAGGTGGTCACCGACCAAATGAATTCCTTCAATATGTAGGCTATATAAGGCTCTGGAGCAGTCAATGTGGACTAGTGTTTCAGGTGTTCAGTGCTTCATGGTGTTTGTGTTCGTTTCTAATGTGTATTTCTCGGGTATATGTAGTAGTAGTGCCTTCAAATACCACAGGGACGCCATTTACTACCAAAATCTAAAAAAAAGAAATCGCGTTTATTTTATTTTTTATGGAATTTTGTTGCAGCCATTTTGGAGGACAGTGGAAAGCCATAGTAAGCTTCCAAAACTTTGTTGAATAAATAGCTAAGCTGTAACGATGTTTTTTTCTTTTTAATCTTCTGTAGCTTTTTAGTTGAAAAGCTCTAGCATTTCAATTGAAAAGCAGCAGAAAAAGTATCTTGGAGGCGACAGAAAGTCTGTTGACTTTCTTATTATAAAGTGGGCCAATATTCAAAAGAAAGTCAACAAAAAAGCTAGAGAAAGTCATTTGAAAAGCTATTGACATTTTATATCCTCTCATGACTTTTTTCAACAGCTTTTCAACAGAAAAGCATCATGGGAAGTCTGTTGACTTTCATTAGAAAAGTGGGCCAATATTCAAAAGAAAGTAAACAGAAAAGCTGTTGACATTATATATCCTCTATTGACTTTTTTCAACAGCTTTTCAACAGAAAAGCGTAACAATTTTTTGTAAGGGAGAATAAACTCGAGAACTGCCACCTCAGACAGCGGCCAGCTGATGCCTCCTCAATATCGCTCGAGACACATCGAGAAGCCTCTCACTATACTCTGTTTCACCTTATGTTGTACCGCAGCGAAGGCTAGAAGCGCGAGCTCACAGCGTTGGCAGCTGCGCTTAATGCACGAGAGCTTGTGCCACCGAGATGTGCCCTAGAGCAAGGAGCTTGCGCTTGTGGCCTTTTCTGCCGTACATCATACGGTGAAACAGAGTATAGGAAGTATTCACTGGCGGCCATATCTGTGAGCATGGTTGCTGAGCGCGTGCTGACGGCGAGCTTCCACAGTTCTTTTGCAACGTGCATTCCACACCATCAAGATTGCCGGTCTTAGCAGGCTATTAATGTAAGCTCGTTCTGAGCATCCGCTTTAAACATTGACCTCGAAATATGGAGTACAGTGAATACTCCCTATAAGGAGTATTCACTGGGCGCCATATTTGTGGGTGCTGTCTAGAGCGCATGCTCAGAACGAGCCCGCTTTAGTAAGCTGCTAAGACCGGCAATCCTTGAGGGTGCGGAATGCACGTTACAAAAGAACTGTGGAAGCTCGCCATCAGCACGTGCTCAGCAGTCGCGCACAGAACTATGGCCGCCAGTGAATACTTTTACAGAGCCAAAAACAAAACACAGAAGGCCTATACTTCGTTTCAGCTTGAGTCCAGACGCAGCCGATGCTACGAGCGCGAGCGTGTGGCCCTGAACAGCTGCTCGCATTGCACGAGCGCGGCCTGGCAGGGACGCAGAAAGCCCGGAGCTGCGCTTGTAGCACGCTCGTCTGACCCATGCCGAAACGAAGCATAGACCTTCCCAAAAAAGAGCGTGAGGCCGCTGCCATCTTGAGTGTTCGTGCGTATGGCGCGTGCCTGCTTTCCGAAGAGACGAACACGCACGGCGGAGCGGGCAGACTGCACGCGGGACTGTGATTTCGTAAACATTAGAAAGGTCTATAGAATAAAACAATAAAAAAACACCAGACGAACACGCGCACACGATAGTAGCGGAAGATGCGATTCAGAAACGCTGTATTGCGAAAAGAAGCTTTCGGAAGCCGACGGCACGTTACATAATCGAAGACGTCGCTCGTCGTCGTCGTGCTTGAGCTCGCCGGTGGCTTTTATGCATATCCCGTCGTCTGCAGCGTCTCGGCGTTTCTCGTAGACTCTCGAATCTCAAGAACACACGAAAGGACGCTTAAAATAGAACAATTGAATATCCCGAGTCTACGCACATGTTACCGTATACTTACTCGAGCAATAGCCGCCCTATTTATGAACAAGGCCCTTGCGTTTAATTTCCCGCAAAGCAGATATACACCCAATCATCGTGTTGCGCATAAATAACACAGAGAATAACTAGATCAAGGACACGAGTCCCCATACAAATGCAATCTTAAGAGATAGTATCTTCGCGCGAAGACGTTATCTCTTTCCTGTAAACCACTGGAATCATGCTGTCAATCGCAGTGATTGGCTGCTCCGCGGAAAGGGCGAACCCTCAGGTTTTTTTCATAAACAGTGCGACTATTACTCGAGTAAATACGGTAATAAATCCAGGGGGGGGGGGGGGTCGGGGTCGCTTTTTCCACTTCTTCCCCCTTATTCCGCCCCTGCTGGAGGTTCTGGCCATAGCCTCCTCTATACTTTCAAAGCCTGGCAGACTGCCACAAGACCACAGACGCGGCCGCCGAAATTGAAAAGGTAAAGCGGCAAACAACGGATGAGAGGAGAGACAGGTGACGGGCGCCCCACTGCGGCGAGACGCCGACAACACACTTCTCCCGAGCGATGGAATGTCCGCTCGTGCCCCTGCATTCGCGCTACCACTTAACTCCTATGCAAACCCAGCGAAGCTACCGGTCTCCAACCAATAGGGCGCCCTATTGTTTGAAGACCGGTGACTTCGCTGCGTTTCCATAGGAGTTGAGACTTTTTCCTCCTTTTATCTTTTCCTCAAGTAAGTTCGTTCTTTGTAAATTTATAGAAAAAATGCACCACCTGTGGGCAACGCTGCAGAAAATCGTAGCGCATTAGGTTAAGAAACCGAATTTCAGCAGTCTATTTAAAGAGCTGGCCGCTACTTGAGACACCCGGTAGAACTCCGGATAACATGTCCGCTTGTTCTGGATGCGAGTGCAAAGGGTGGAAAAGCTACTCGAATTAAATTTGGTTCTTCCGACGAACGCTGGTGCAGAGAGAGAACAGAATGAGTGAAACGTGTTTTTATTAAAGGCGGTGTAACGATATCAGTACTTTGCGCAAATTCCGCTTAGAATGAATTCCTAACGTTTATAACCTACGAAAAGCGCGTTAATTTTTCTTCACGTTCAATGAAAGTCTCAGGAAAAAAAAACAAAAAAAAAAAACGAGAAGCGTTCGTTTCCACAACTCGCAACCAGAACAAGCTGCCACGTGATCTGGAGCCGATAATACGCCGCCAGGGTTTATCATAGACACACGCTGGATTTGGAGAAGCAAGGGCGGCACATGCTGAGTTCCAGACAGTGTAATGGTTCTGCCATTGTAGTCATTGCAGTGATTATAGACACAAGTTACTACCCGAATGCTTGTCGAGCTCTCGATTATTGGGAGCTCAAATTGCGTACTCACACAATGTTCGAATCCAATCTACGAGCTGCATTCGTCACTGGGTGACATTCCAACACTGCGACCTCCAAGCTACGTCGTCAGCTTTTGCGAAGGAAAGATACTGCCTCATCGCTTTCCATACGGCAGTATTCGGAAGAGTATAGGAGGAAGGATTAATGATTTTCAGAAAAAGTGTATAGACTCTCTGATAAATTCAAGGAAGGAGTTCAGGATCGGCTTGGGATGGGCTGAGCCCCGGAAAGCGCCTCGTCGCAGACGACGTGGCAGTTTGCCGAGCGCTGCTTAGGCTGTCCTATCCATATCCTGCCACTGCACTTCCAGAGCATCTGAAATCATGTGGCCCCTCTTTTACAGTGCTGGCACACCCCGCTTTCAAGGACCGATAGACATATTGCCAAATTACCCAGGCATCAACGAGAATGCTGGGAATGTAGGTTTACGCGCCGCACGTGTTCGCCTTCTACACTATATTCGAAATAAAAAAAATGAAAGCCGTTTACAACTCCCTGTAACGCCGGATTAGAGCGCAGCTCTTGAGGTGGAGGAAGGGAAGGTACGGAGAGATAGAATGGAAAGGTAGTGAGGGATAGGTGACTCCTTGAGGTCACGTGACCTCAGGGGGTCACATGACCTGAGGGGGTCACGTGGCCTCAGGGAGTTCACGTGACCTGAGGGGGTCACGTGACCTCAGGGGGAACCCTCATGACCCTCGTGAGGTTAACCCAAGTAGCCCTTGTGAGGGTGACCCTCGTGACCCTCTTGAGGGTAATCCTTTTGAGGGTAAATAACCCTCGTAACCCTCGTGAGGTTTACGAGGGTTCCTCGCGGTTACGCTGACGCCGACGGCGACGCCGCTCGAGCCGGAAACGGGCACCTAAGAGCTGCGCTCTAAAACCCAAAATATGGTGTGGGCGAACGCGCGTGCAAGATGCCATTTGTTTTAGGATTTTGTTTAGAACAGTTTGTGTTGCAGACGCCAGCGGCCAGCACGTGCGGAGCGTATACCTGCATTCCCAGCATTTTCGTTGATGCTCGGGTACTTTAGCAATAAATCCACTGTTCGCCGTTTTTGAGTTTTTTTTTTTTTGTTTGTACGGATTGTTGGTTTCGTACGCGTCTGTCGCAGTAGCACGATAGAAAATTTGCCATATCCTGCTGGAGGAAACAAAGATCGAACGCGTGCTTCGTAGGCTGTGAACGTCAAGGATACTTTCTGGGTAGCAAACAACCAAAAGAAGAAGATTGTTCATTGACCCATATAAAAACAAGCTGGCTGGTGGTTGTTTCTCTAATATTGTTTGCGCTGATTCGGGATGCGGATCGCGCAAAATCTTTCTCCGCCTTAATCGAACTCCGAACCGTGCAATTCGAAGCCCAACGCCTTTGCTCGGCACCACGGGGAGGTGGCGAACGGGAGCTCAAGCAGCTGGTCTAAGTATGACTCGGGGGAGCTTGTGGTAGCAGGTGACCGTCGGTACGCGCAGCTGGCTCCCGAAGGACGAAGGGTGCATCCCCACTCGTGATCTTACGACCTCGCGGATCCTGGATAAATTTAACGTGGTCTCGACCCGCTCATTGTCACATGAGTATGTCGAGCGTGCTTTTTTTATGTTGCTTTTTTATTGGAGGGCGTAGACCCTTCCGTAATCCCCTGCATTCATGCCCACCGCAGGTCGAGCAGCACAGGCGACTCGGTCAGGCTCGAGCGGACGTTGTTCGTTCTTCTCTTGGAGTCTTGTCCTGGCTAGTGCCGTGCTGTCCCTGGTGTCGACCGTGCTCGGAGTCGTCACGTGGGAGCTGCTCAGCGAAAACATGGGCGTTGATGTCGGCCAGAACGCATCCGCCATGATGCGCCTTCTGTTCCACCACAACGTGTCCTCGAATACGGCTCCGAGGAGCGCTTCCTTCGATGCAGCGGCTGGAACCCCGAGTGGCGGCGCAGAAACTGTTTTACCTTGAATCTTCGGTGTGCGAGGCTCGAAGCAAAAGCAGACAATGGCGTCTTACCGTCGAGTGAGATACGTCTTGACGCTTCACATTTCTGTTTTAACAATTTATAGGCTAAGTATTTCTCGGCGTAGGGAGTGACGCCAATTTAAAAACCTGGACGTTCCGGCATTACCCCGTTTCACCATACCTTTGCAAAGGATGGAAGCTGCAAGCGCGGCAAGTCAACCACTCCGAGAATCTCATTATCCCATTGGAGTAATAGCTTTTGCCGTTTACAAACCTGTAATGAAACGGACTATATATAATATATTTGAAACGTCGAGCGAAACAACAGTAATATTTGCGTATTTTATTTACAATTGAATTAAATCTCAAGGTAATTATTGAGAGACGTCCGTTATTGCGAGCTCATTTTTGTTGCTGCATTGTTTTGTGTCGATAAAACTACAGGCGTCGGTGACCAATGCAGACCATCCGGAGAGCCTTCAGTGTTCTATCGCATAATCAAATTAAAATGTGTAGTAATATCGCCTGGATAGATCGTGTCAATTTATTTACCGCGAACTCTCTAAGAAGTTAAAGCATGCCAACTTATCAACGCTAGGGCGTGCTCTAATTTTTTTTTTCGTTAACTCGTCACACAAATTTTTACAATTCTTTTTTTGTAGCGGTGGCTTACCTAAATGTTACAGAATGTTAAGTTGGGCTAGTTGGTTGTTCATGACTGGAAGGAAGCACCGAAAGACGGGGAAAAAGAAGTAGGTAACGACGCCACGTGTCGTCGTTACCTACTTCTTTTGTCCCCGTCTTTCGGCACTTCCTTCCAGTCACCTAAAGTTAAACACTGTTTAGTTACGACGCCCCGGGCATGTACTATCTTCAACGCGGACGTACACTTCGTACTTGGAATTTTTTTCACCCACATCCTCCTTGCCCGTGTCCCTCTCCACCTTTACCTTGCCCAACTTATTCCTGACTTGTTATCTTCACGCTACTCTCTACGGGGTCCTTCTTCCGCGTCCTTATCGAGCAACGCCGCAATCTCGACTGCTGTGGAGCGATACTAGGGAGCGCGGGACTCATGACGTCTTGCGTTTTGTAAGCTGTCCGCGACGGTATACCTCGTTTCAGCTTCCGTCCGAGCGCAGCCAAAGGCTGAGGGACGGTTCACAACTTCGGGAGGAACATTCCTACGCACCACAAAGTAGTCCGCAAAAGTAATTCTTTTAAAATAACTGTTTTGTGCATAAACATTGCACAATATTCCAGATGTGTACTGCTGAGAACGATTTGCAACTAAAGGAATTACATTTCTGAAGTTTATGTTGTTATTAATATTGTAAATTCATGTGGTTTGGTGTAAACACGTACATCCTCTGGCAACACGGCTGCAGCGCTCGGTTTTTCTGTGTGATTTCGTTCCCGTAATGACCGAATCATGTGCTT